>JAODVN010093978.1:2877-16200 GCA_025434125.1 Chologaster cornuta
TACTTTACCAAGTTCATGGTTGCTTGTACCAGCTGTAGTACTTTGTATGGTCTCAATATGTACTTAAACAAGTTCATGGTTGCTTGTACCAGCTGTAGTACCTAATTGTCTTAACAGGAATGTCCTTGTCGAGGTTATTGCATTCTTATTACCAGCAAACGCGTCGTAACATGTATATAGTATGATGCGACGGTAATATGCGTCTGTGTTCTTACCCTAGATCAACCATCAAATGTCAGGGATGACTCTGAATGGGGCTGGAGCTCAGATGGCCTTCGGTCAACCTGCCCAAGCTATGGGTGGCTGGGCCGCTCCTGCGTCAGGCCAGACACTCAGCACGCAGCTATGGAAGTGAGCCGCCCGGCGGGAACACAGGGAGAGCAGGGGCTCGCAAGTAGTGCAAAAATAATACTTGCAAAGGTTTGCACCCGACTACGAACTGATGACCATTTATATCATTGACTTCCTTCCAGAACATGAAAAGGTTTTTCTCTTTCTCTCTATCGCTCTCTCTCTTTCTCTCTATTGTTTGAGTGAATTGGGAGTAATACGGCAATGTGGCTGGCAGTTTCTGCCTTTCTAAAGGTTTTAGGTCAGTTGTTTTCCTTTTTTTGGAAAACCAACAAACAAGAAAATAAAAGTCCCAAACGACGACGACCACGACAACAACATATCAAAGCTGCAGGACCAGTTACATGCTTTTATTGTATAATTGAGATTATTGAAAATTTAAATAATAGTATTTAAAGGGAGAAGACAATTATCATGTCTGACAATATGTCATATACTCCCATATGTACAGCGCTGTATAACCTTTTAAAGTACTTGTGGTCCCCCATAATAAAGTATGATAATCCAAGAATTAGATTTGGTGAGTTTCTGGTCAGTCATTTTGCTATCATGCACATTAACTAACCAGTGTTGGGCAAGTTACTTTAAAGTAATATTATTACAGTAACTAGTTACTACCCAACACTGTGACTAACACACAACCATCTGGAGAGCCTTCATTGAAAGCGTTTTCAACAGGGCAGGCGCTTTAATAAAAAATACATGGTAAGTTATTGGACCAACCTGTGAACCAACATAGCCAGTTGAATCAAACATTTTCAATAAAAGCCTATGTTGTCCCAATTATATTTATTTTACTTAATACATGTTAAGCTAATGAAAGTTATTCTATTGCAGGATCCATATTATCTTTAGGAACTGCCATTGTTTCAAGTCACATTCACTGTCTTAACTGTCTCCCTAAACCACACTGTAGCTATGAGCACGATGCTGATTAGTTGACCGGACTGAAGCATTGATTTCGCTGTGTGAATCAGTCTGGAAAGCCTCAGAATCATTTTGAATGCGTCAGAGTAGCAACTTTCCAAACAGCCTTGTATTTATAGCTTTACGGGTGTGATTTGGTGTGCCAACAGCAAAAACAACCATATGGTTCATCCAATCAACTGCAACATTGTACCTGCCTTCCCAGTTTCAATGTATGACTCCCCAGATGGGCTTGTGTCTAACAATTCTTCTGGCATGTCAGCTTAGTGATTTCTAGCTCTCCAGACGAAGTCTAACTGAAGCTTGCGAGATCAGGATGGAGGCTATTAAGTAATGGAGGGGAAAGACTAGTGCTTTATTGCAGGACTACTTCAATTTAAATCTTAATTGATGGTGATCCTAAATGTGACTTTGGTTTGCCTTAATTTAATTATCTTGTCCAAGGATATAATGTTTTTGGTGTTTCTTTCACAATGCAGTTATGAACAGGAATATTAAAATGGTTTCTAGTCAAGTCGAAGTAAAATCGTTTTTATCGTTTCAATCATAAACAGTTAGTACAGTACACAGTAAAACGAGACAACGTTCCTCCTGGACCATGGTGCTACATAAAACAACATAGGACAAATATAGAACCACATGAGACTTAAGACTAAATAAAAAACATATATAAAATCTAGGTTGTACTGTTTTAGGTAGTACTGTTTTAATGCTGTTGAATCTAGATCTAGACCTCACTGGAGCTATAGTTGTTTTCCAGGGCCATTCAACTTAAAGTTAACTAAGTTTTTAAAATTTAACTTTGGTTTTTTGTTAGCTGTAAATTAAATACTGTACGACAGAAAAATGAATACAAAATTCCTGTTTCATAAAAATCAGCATTTTATGGTCTAAAGAAGGCTATACATGTCATAGCCATTAACAATCGCCCTGAACCGGACTGGTTTCCAACAATAACCCCTGTCCGCTCATGTGTCATCAAATTAAAATGTTAAATCCACCCTACTCATCTCATTGACTAGTGATTATGTTATCGTTTTTCACCAATGTGCAATGGGTGGAGTCACAATTTAATTGTAAGCCTATATAGATATTTTGATATCTCTCAAAATATGAATTACACTTCCACCCAACCCCTTAGTCTAGGTTGAGTATTTTATTTGACATTAACCCTGTATGGCGGAAGGGATGGTTCCTTTTCAGAATACCGTAGGGGTAGTGCTGGTGAACATGTACAGACACATGCAGAGATGGGATCTAGCAGATCTCAGCAGGTATGTTTAGTTCACCTATCTGCACTATGAATCAATATAGCACTGTCCCAGGCCGGGAAGATTCAGCACAGAGCTTCTGCTGTCAATCTCTTGCTCTGCCAGCCTGTTCTTAAAAGAAGATGGTGATTACCAGTGTTGGGTAGTCATTTACCTCATTAATACTTTTTTAATAACTAGTAGTGTAATTTAATACTATTCACAAACTATAATAATACAATGACTAATCCAACTAATGCTACATGTTACAAGATTTCTGATCCTAAATTTAGGGTAGACTAATTTAACTAGCTTTTCCAATTTGAGTTGAGGGCTTGAGTGGCTGCAATGTTTTCACTTTTTTGATTGTTGACTCCTAGGGTAATGATTTTTTACAATAGTGGATTCAATTCTAAACCGAGCTGTTTACACAGGTTTCATTTTTCAGAAGGGGCGAGACAGGGTAGTGATTGTGAAAGTAATGTAGTGACTAGTAACCAATTATTTTGAAGACCCATTAATAAGTAAAGTAATATTACTTTTTGAAGGAGTAATCAGTAAATGGTAACATTACATTTCTTGAGTACATTGCCCAACCCTGGTGATAACGGAATAGGCCTTGCCACACCTGGTCCCAATCTCAAGTGTCCTGTGAACCATGCCCCCAATATTATATTTTAATACAGACATTGCTCATCCACACCCATGCCTCCCAAGGGGATAATTGGACCATGTTAACATTAAATACCATGTAAAAAACTTTTAAAATATGTTATTTCGTAGAGCCACTTGTAGCATAGGTGCAGTATTAAGCACCCTAAATGTGTTTTACTCAAGGGTGCTTGCATATGCTAACCACAGTTTTACACTATAGAGCTAGAGCTCATTTGGTAAATGAAAAGTTAAAAGTTTTGATCTACTCTCTAACAGTAACCTGGAAACAAGAGTGTTCAGCATGCGTTTTATATTTTGTAAAATTGTATTATATTAAAAACAGATAAATCAGGGAGCAAGTGACTATTGGTGTATGATTAGCTGGAGTTTAATTAAGGACCACTGCATTAGCCTATATCTAATGTGCGTAATTTGAATACTTAATGTAGTAAAATGGTATATATTTGGCCTACTGTTAGTGCTGAATTGAATACTATTATAAAGTGGTGTACTGAATGTATGCACTAGGTGGCACTATTGTATCTCCTTAGATTCGGATAATGAGGGTTTCCTAAACAAGTTGCAATAGACCAGCCCATGCCAGCAATGTTACACATTTTGCATGATTGATACTTCAAAAACACTATTAAAATATTGAAGCTCTGACTCATCCTGCGTACAGTAAATGCCATATAGAGAAATAGTTCCACACACGTTCCTGCCCTTAGTTGTTAAACATTTCCTTTCCGGGCTGCCCCAGGCTTTATGGTGAACATGAATATCACCATAGTGACAAATCTATTCAAATATATGTGAGGAATTAAACTAACCTTTCCCTTTAATTTCAACACTTTGCTTTTATAAAATGTCCTGGTGCTTTGTAACAAAAGTTGCAAATAAGCAGTTTAATAAAAAGCTCCATCCTGACATTCAAAGCTTGGCTATTGTGTATGTGTGCAAGATAAGACTGACGTGTGTGTCTCATCATTCAGTATCTGTTTCCAACTTCACAATGCTGCACACAATTATTGCAATAGTTACACTATTTATACACTGCTCATTGATAACAGCATTCAAAGATTGTACTGCAGACACATTACATAGCAAAACAATAAAAGGTTCGTTTCACATGCAGCTATTTCTCATTTGAAACTTGCTAAGTGCACACTTGTGGATAGTGCGACATTGACTTGAGTAGTCATGGCAGAGAGAAATACAAGTTCTGATCCAACAGACTGCCGCTCTCAGCTTTACCGAAGAGGTTAGGCATTCCTCTAAGCGTCTGTGTGTTAGACTGGACACAGCTCCAGAGCAGAACAGAGCTCTGTCTTTCCTCATTATGTGCCTTCTGGTCTGAGACAGCAGCATTCCTGTTAAGTAGCCCAAGATAAGCCCAAGAGCCTCATGTTGAACTTTGGCATGGTTGACACATTATTAAGAGGTTTTTATGTATTTGATTTGAAAGCACACATTGTTGTTGCAACCAGAAGTGGTGTGAACCAAGTATGTGGGTATTATGAAGTGTCATTTTCATCCTTTTGACTTTTTCTTACGGTTTTTGGGGCATAATAAGAATGCCCCCATTGCTATTTTCCACTGGTATTTCCATTAATGTATAAACTGCTGTAAAGCAATTGCATCACAGGAAATATCAATGAAAAATATATTTTCTTATCCGACGACAAAACTGTAACTTCTCACACAATGTATTTTACTATTTAAGTGTGAGTACTCATCTTAAAGTACAAATCAGAATCTCTTGCGCCCTTTTGAACACGTCTGCTCCATAAATGGCCTCGCCCTCGTACACACACACACACACACACACACATCAGGCCAACGCGCCCCAGAAGAACGCAGGGGGGAGAGAAAAAAAAAGAACGATGAGTCCTCCTCTAGCATTCATTTGGAAGCTCCTCCTCCTGCCATGACCCCACGCCTAGTTGGCTGTTCTCGATCATAGAGGGAGCAAAGTGCAACACTGATAGCAGCTCTGTCAACAACGTCTCTCGCCATTTCCCCCTCCTTTTGTTACATATAAGGCTAAGCTGCGCAGTGTGTGGACATGTTCCTCACCGGAATTGCTAGAGGTTGACGTATTCTTGTAATACTATATTAAAAACATGCGAGGCAAAGATTAGTCAGTCCTTTAGGCGACACACCCCAGGAGTCGTAGCACCTCGTAGCTGCTATTCGCATGGTTTGTTTGCGTTACTAAGCATTAAGTCGAACATCATGCACTTTTCCACCTCTCCGTGCTTTGCTTCCTGCCGCTGGTCTGCCATTGTCTAACTTTCCTGAAAACATATGCCCCCTCTCTGCCTCATTCCCAACCTCCCGGGGCAGTTACGTTGTCGTGGCAACTGTATAAACACATGCATGTGTAATGGAAAAAAAACGCAACAAGCTTATGTGACATTTGGGAATGGACTGTCAACTCCCTTCAACTATCCCAGAAAACAGTATTCATTAAAGAGTCGATCACACAAAACAAGCGGTTGTCTCCACCAGCAGATTTATTTTCACAGACAAGTAACACACACACACACGCGCACACACATGCACTTAAATGCATCCTTCCTTTGTGTTGCAAATGTTTGTGACCTTTTGTAGTAGGGGGCAAATTTAGCACGTTGACACAGGCCTTTAGCATGATGATGTCATGTGTACCGGCTCTCACTGTTCCATCCTATGAACGTGTGTGTGCCTGTGTGTGTGTGTGTGTCTAGGGACAGATTGCATTGCTGGTGGTTGGACTTCTAGCTGGAACTTTTCACTGTGGTGGTTGTGATGGTGGTCTTGCTTCCACCTATAGAAAGACCAGACACACAGCGATGTGTTATGCTTTTGCAATGGGTAAACTGTGATTTACATGATGGAGGGTCTGTATTAACGGAATGACGTACCTGAAGCGACGGGCCTGAAATAGTGAAGGGAAACATAATGATAGTTAGACAAATGGGAGGATATTTGTTACATTGATGATCATTATTTCCTGTTTTGTTTTCCTTCAATTTAAAAGTACCTATGGAAGTACAACAAGG
This sequence comes from Chologaster cornuta, assembly GCA_025434125.1. Taxonomy (NCBI): domain Eukaryota; kingdom Metazoa; phylum Chordata; class Actinopteri; order Percopsiformes; family Amblyopsidae; genus Chologaster; species Chologaster cornuta. The sequence goes on from JAODVN010093978.1 coordinate 9,104, forward strand.
TTTACCTGGACTCCTCTGTTTCCAGGAGTCTCCTGTAGGTGGCAATCTCCTGTTCTAGCCTGGTCTTGATGTCCAACAACCTTCTGTATTCTTGACCCTGTTGATCGATGCTGGATCGCACGTTGCCCAGCTCTGCCTCTAGCATGTTGATCTGGTTCTGGAAGCCATTTAGCATTGCGCTATAGCGATTCTCTGTCTCTGCCAAAGTGTTCTCCAGAGCCGCTTTCTGGTAAGGAGGTGAAAGGATGAAACAAGATTAAGAAGCTACCCTAGCATTATGGTATAATGTATTATTAACTTGTTTACACTTGTATACCAGTTTAGCGAGGCTGAGAAACCACACCCCGGATTTGAAACAAGACTGAGACATAATAGAAAATGTCTGCATATGGGTGAGACACAATAGCATGACTATAGCAATGCAGAGCTGTTGTCTCTTATTATACTGCTGTTGTAGCACAAAGAACGGCGGATAACTTCCAACGTGTATTACCTCACTCCTTTGGTTGTGATTTTCTGCGTAGTGTGTACTTGCAGGCTAGGCTACACATTGGGTCGGAGCACTGAGCTGATTGACACCAGCTGTGCAATAAGGGAGTGAGGTCTCATTTCTACATTCCTCTAGCTGTAATTTATGCTCTGCCTATCTCCAGTCCAAAGACCAAATGTCTGCTGAGTGTTTGACTCACGTCAACCTCTGTTATCAGCCTCTCGTCTTTCTCCCTCTTTCAGAAAAGCCTCCCATTGGCCCTCCTCCACCTCCCCTTCTCTGTTCCATCCTCCGCGATGAGGAGCGGTGTTCAGGACGTTTTGCTCAAATAAGGCAAGGGCTTCGATAACAGTAAACAGACGGTTCTATTCTTACCATGCTGAGCTGGGACTGTAGCTCAATCTCCAGGCCCTGCATTGTGCGCCGCAGGTCATTGATCTCTGTCTTGGAGGTCTGGATCACCTCTGTGCTAATGGCCACCTCCTTGGTGAGAGCCGTTGACTGGAACGATAAATAAACATGGGCATGACACATCTGTGTTAATGATAGTACAGAAAAGGGAGTAAAGCTCTCCTTTTAAACAATTTGGAATGATTATACATCATTATGGAGCAACTTAGAATACTGTTAGTATCCCCTGAGCGTTACAGACAAGTACCTTGTCATTGAACCAGGCCTCTTGGTCACGACGATGTTTGTCAGTGATGGCTTCGTACTGGGCGCGAATCTCCTCCATGACCTTGCTTAGATCCTGCTGGGGTGCAGCATCGACCTCTACGTTGACCGTGCCAGTAAGCTGAGAGCGCAAGGCTGCCAGCTCCTGAAGAATCACCACGAACGACCCAGTTAACATTAAGAACTCATGTCACCGTCTGAAGACAGTTGGTGTGAGTTAATCACTGTGTGTGACTAACCGTTACCAGTCCACATTCTAAGGCGTGGGCTGGTCAGCACTCACCTCTGCGTGGTTCTTCTTGAGGTAGGCAAGCTCATCCTGCAGCCCTTCGATCTGCATCTCCAGGTCGGCCTTGGTCAGAGTGGTCTGGTCCAACAGGCGACGCAGATTGGCAATGTCAGCCTCCACTGACTGGCGCATCATGAGCTCGTGCTCAAACCTGTTGAGTGAGACGTGCAGGGGACCCCCTCGCGTTAAAAACCTTTCTTATTTGTGTTATGACACATGTAGTCTACACAGAGAGTCCCAGTGAGACACCTAAAGCCAATACAGAGAGTCTCAGACTCCGAGCTTACTTTGTCCTGAAGTCATCTGCAGCCAGCTTAGAGTTGTCAATCTGAAGCAAGATGTTGGCATTGCCGATTGTGGCACCATTTATCTGATGGATGGGAACACATCTGGGTCAGCGGTCATCAATTCAGGTTTGCTACACTTTGACTAAGCAATGTTTTTAACCTTTCTGAAGCGAAGATGGCTATTTCAAGACCACTAACAGTGCAGAACAGAGAGAAATCTAGCGTCTCTGGAGGCTGCGGACACTAGTAAGACCCTTACCTTGTCCTTCAGGTCGTTGATGATGGCCCAATAGCTGCTGTAGTCCCTCTGCGCGGCGGGGCCCTTGTTCTCGTAGTACTCCCTGATCTTCACCTCCAGGTCGGTGTTGGCCTTCTCCAGGGAGCGCACCTTCTCCAGATAGGAGCCCAGGCGGTCGTTCAGGTTCTGCATGGTGGCCTTCTCGTTCAGGTGGAGGGAGCTCTGGTCCACGGCGTTGGACAGGTCGAATCCGCCGCCGTAGCCGCCACCGTAGCCGCCGCCGTAGCTGCCGCCGCCGTAGCCGGAGGAGACCGATTGGCGGACCTCGCAGGTGGCGATGCGAGGAGAGAAGCCCCCCGACATGCTGAAGGCCTTGGGGGCGGAGGAGGTGTAGCCCATGCGACGCTGGCTGATGATGGAGCCTCCGCTGCTAGGCCCGCTGCTCATGCGATAGCTGCTGTAAGACATGCTGGCTGATGGGCGGTAAGAGTACAAGAGGAGAGAGATTGAGAGCAAGAGGACCGGTGGACAGCGTCAGTGCCTAGGGTTGTGGACTTTGACAGAGGGAGGCTGGCTCCTCATATAGTGCTGGACTTGGGCGGCTCCATGGAGCCAGTGGGAGGGTTTGTTGAGAGAGGGGGATGGTGAAAAGTTGGCAGGCTTTGCTATGGCCCTGTGTGTTTGCCTTTAAGGAAGGAGCGCCGTTTCTTTCCACTCATGTGAGGAAATTGTACGGAATGTGTGTTAGTGTGTGAGATGTGCGTGTGTGTGTGTGCGCGCGCGCGTGCGTGCGTTCATATGTTTTTGAAATGCATTTTTATGGAAAAAAAAGATATTCCCCGCATTTCTTTTGTTATAACTTATAATACAAGCACAAAAGCTATGGTGTTATAATGTAAGTTCCACATCATAAATCAACACAAGTGCTTGGCAAACAGCAGTCACCTTCACAATAATGAGGTGAAACCATGATTCCTCTCCCATTTAATGTTTTGTGTTCACATCCCAGTAAAGCATTCATTTAATTACTAAATAACTCAACATAACCATACTATTGTACAATACTACAATACCAAATCTTGACAGATAACGTAACCTGCAGGTTTGCCCAAGATTACTTATTTTAATAGAACATGTATTTACTTTAGCGCCATGTTAGAGATAACTCTGCTCCATTTAATGACACAATGCTACTGCCATTCATATCCAAAGTCTTGTTTGTGTTAAGATAATCAGTTCAACCCATTTACGGGACCATGTCATCACCCTATTGTTTGAGTATCCCACAAAATGCCCCATCCCCCCCCTCTGTCTGTGTGTGTGTGTGTGTGTGTGTGTGTGTCAGCTCTGAAACTCAGGGATGCTTATTGAGTTTATTTTGGCTTATGTCAAGGACTGCATGCATGGGGCCCATGAAAGGGGTTGTGCAATAGGGTTTTTATATATGTGTATTGTGCTTACATCCTTGGAGTCTGGCCAGTATCGATGCTCTCATCATAGCATAGCGTTTGGTGTCAGTTGAGAGTTGTGTGATTGTTGCCTATGGGGGTCTTGTCTCAGTGACAGAGGAAGAGTTTGGTTCCAATTAAGTGTCCTGCACATAATCGTGAGTTCACTGTTGTTTCACGTTTATTGCACTTTCTCAGGCTAGTCTTCGTATTATCTTGTGAACTACAGTATCAACTCAGGTTTCTTACAAATATGCAGCAGCTCAAACGGACAGATTAGAAGCTCACGCAATTTGGGGTGTTGATATCCAATCTAGGTCTTGTTGTTTGACTCCATCAACTGTATAAAAGAACATATTTTTCAGGAAATGTACATAATTGGTTCCACTCTAGTAAGTTAACTTTATTTACAGTACATAAAATATAGCCCTTACTCACAGCTCCGGTCTAAAAGCCCACATCTTAGGGATAAACATGTCTACCTACTGGGCCCCTAGAAACTTGATAAAACAAGCACAAAACATTCAGATGGGATAAGATGAACTTCATTAATTAATGTTTAAACAATGGCAAGGCTTACTACTGAAGACGAAGCAGATAATAAGGCATTTCCATCACTGTCACATCCACAGGGATGGGCACATACCTAGAATTATCCGACACATGACACTTTATAGAATAATTGACAAATGAGTGTTCTATTCATTGTGCCACTCTCATGTCATATTAGCAACTTGTCTACAAAAACGGATGCCATCCCTTCTTAGCATTTAGGTGCTCAATGACATTTCTGTTTTGTGCTTTAATTAGCCAAAAGCAATTAATTTTATACCCCCATTTCAATTTTAGACACATTTGCATTAGACTGATCATTTTAACAGATATTTTTGTGTGGAGAATAGTGTGTATTGTATGTAAAATAGCTATAGGCATACTGAGGCATACTGAACTAGGAAAGTTGCTTCATTCAATAAAGGTACTTTGCTAAACAGATTTGCACACAAAAAGCAAAGCTTAAACCAGTTTAAACAGTGCAGGTTTAGGCATAGGACTCACTCTTGTGCTTTTACTTCTAAGTTTGCTTAAGAGTGAATGTGCTCTCCACATGTAGGTATTATTGTATTAGTCAAGGAAACATACTGTATGACTCACTGTTCTCCACCCATTCCCTTTGCTGATAATCAGACATGAAAAATGGGAAGATAAGAACCCTTTAGAAACAAGCAATTTTTCAGTGCTTGTTTTTTTAAGGAGGGAGATGCATGACTCCAATTTTAACATCCTCCAATACACCTACTTATTTTGATATAAAACTAATTTCTATTCATAATCCGTGCATTAGAAACAACATTGTCCACATCTTTGGAATGCAGCTGCACAACATTATAAAGTTGAGTTATCGTCCGGATGGGCAGTGGCGTGAAACACCTCTTTATTTTTTTATACAATACAGTAATAATGTCGCCTTCACTTATTGCTATCATTTTAGAATGTAAAATGCAGGCTGGGTGCTTCTTATCCACAATAACAATGCTAACATTTAAATATTGGCCACGCACTTAATCCATGAGGCTTCCTTGAGCTCTTTGTATACAGGGCCAAGAAGACTCTGCTCTCTGCTGAGGGTTGGGCAGGTTACGTTGTAAATGTAATCCTTTCTGGTTACTAGTTACCAGACTGAATTTATAAGCAGTAATTTCATTTTTGGATTCCCTACTTTGGTCTATTTTCCATAAATTTTATATTAAACTAATTCATGCCTAATCATTGTGCTTTAAAATGCCATCCAAAGCAATTAACTGCATTGGCATGCCAAATATTTATATTTATGTGACAGTTTATGTTGCTCAGGGGATCAGATTAAAGTAGGACTTTATTTATATTATTGATCGACTAAAGAAAGATTACAATCAGTTACTGTACTTCCCAACCAAGTCTCCACTTACACAGCCTATCGGCAAAGGGAATGGAAGTTTACTCATCCTCTATAACTCTCACTCATTAGTCATATGTTTCTGCAGACACACACAGTGTCCAAACAGTCTGCTTGTGCTATAGCAACCGCTGGCAAGGTGTGGGCATGTTGGGTGTGGCTCACGGCTCATGGGTGAATGTTGCCCATTGTTTCAGGTCTGGATGATCAGGATTCCTGTACAATGCACCTGAGACCTTGCCATCACCTTTGGGTCACTGCAAGAGACATTAAGTTACCATATGTTCCACTTGTCTAGTCCTCCTGGGGAATATGATACCAATTCATGTTGAGCAATAATGTTCATGCATTGCGTAAAACATAGTTGCATGACACATAGTTGTCACAGACATATCTATTGTCCTAGCACCTTTTATAGTGCTGATTTATATCGTGAATACTTTCTTGATGGCAAGTTAGAATTGTAAACATCTCTGACAGCTAATCTGACATGCTGAGTACATTACATATGATCTGGTCATATTGGCTGGGCTGCCGTTACAGATCAATGCACTTGACCTTGAGGGTGCAGCCCCAGAAAGGGTATCACATTTCTATTCAAGGTGGATAGCGTTGAAGGGATTGCAGTTATGTAGTTCAAAAGAATTATCCCCCTTGCTAATCAGTGCAATAATGTGAAATGCATAGGTTTGTAGGCCCTGCCCTTAAATAGCAACTAAGGGGCATGTCCTGCAGACCATAAACCTGATATGACATTAAAAACGCTCTTACAATGCTGACTTGTGTGGTTGCGTATGGTAGTGTGTGTGAGATACAGTGCACGCATGTACAAAGTTCAACATTTGTCCACTTCAATGTACACGCTCTTTGCTCTGCGCTATGTATTATACTATAAAATATGTTGTTAGCATGTTGAGAATAGATCTTTATACTGCCTGTTCGCTGTTTTTCTCTAATAATGTGTGCCTTTTTGTAACCATGATTGCACAAGCCAACATACACTGTCGTCTGAAAACTATAGAATAAATCCAATATGTAGGCATTCAACAGTATGTTCACAAGCAAGTATACTGTGCAAAGGTTTGTACAACAATGTGTGAAGTGGTAGACATATTAAGTGTTGCATGTTTTTTATGCTGATGCATTCCAATTTGTATCTTCTGGTCTATGAGATGATGTGTTGCCACAGCAGCATATCTGCCACACCCTTCTGATTTATAGTTGTGAGTTGTACAACAGTAGCAGTGTGCCCTCTAGCGAAATACTGAAGACATACAATGAAGTTTGATTAACTGTGTGTAGTCTCAGTCCAATTGTAACAGCAGTAAACAATGGAATGTTATATAGTATAATATTGTATGATCCCAGGGAGATGAAAATATTTCATGTTACATTATATCACATAGCGTACAAACAAAGATGGTTGGTCTGCAGTAACAGCGTACAGTAGATAAACAATTTCAAGTCATGTTTTTCAAAATACTGCACAGGCCCACATACCACATGAAAACAGACGACTTCACCTGCACAGCAATGCACATTTAAGGAGAGGACCAAGAAAGGGAGCTTTTCAGAGAGAGACACGACAGATGCCATTAATAGATTCATAGCCAAATAAATAAATGTTTATGGTCCTCTTGAGCTTTTCTTTTGTCACTCTGATGCACGGCTTGCTAAATTCCTCCTGCAACTAAAAGGTGGCTTGTGAAGTCTAGGCTGGTGTTAGCCTTTCTGAGC
>JAODVN010096166.1:0-16188 GCA_025434125.1 Chologaster cornuta
TGTGTGTGTGTGTATATATAGGTATGTATGTGTGTGTGTGTGTATATATATATATATGTATGTATGTATGTATGTATATATATGTATGTATATGTATATATGTATGTGTATATGTATGTATGTATGTATGTATATATATATATATATATGTGTGTATATATATGTGTATATATATGCTTCTCCTTTTGTGTTAACATATATCTTCAAGAATGAATATTTATTTTGTTTTATAAAGTCAATACTCTACAACAACTCAAATATGTCCTTTTGACCAGCAGCTGAGCTACTATTGGTAGCCAACATTATCTACCGGTACTACTATCGGGTGAGCTCGATTTTACACAAAGCCTTCCATCACCCATCTGGCGACATCAAAACGGGAGGGCCCTGTTGTTTACTGTTGTTGTTTTTTACTGTTTACTTCTGATTGATTTGGCACTTCTACTCATTTTAAATTCAAAGGACATCTACGGCAACCTCACACCTACGCCTAGAGATGATAACACCCAGCGGTGTATAACCCACTTGTTGCCCAGCAGAACACCAGTACTTGTGTACGGTCTGCAGTGTTAACCACCCCGGCGTCTCCAGGTGCGTTTGTTGTGTTGCTCAGGGCCTCACCGCGGTGCTCTTGTGTTCCAGTGTTTCCGGGCGCTGTGCTGTAAAGGCCCCCCGCCGCCCAGGCCAGAGTACGACGTGGTGTGCATCGGCTTGACAGGGGCAGGGAAGACCAGCCTGCTGTCTCGTCTCTGCAGCGAGGCCACTGACTGCATTGTGCCCACCACAGGTAAGCTGGAGGAGGTCTCAAACTCCCGAGGGCTGTCCCCAACCACTAATTTCCCTCTCTTTTAAAAGAGATTTTAAACTTGGACTAGTCGACAAGTCTAAAAATACCTAAACTAGCAAGAGCAGGCAGCAGCAGTATTGTACGGTCCACTTCAATAATTGTGAATGGATCTTTATATCTCTCTATAATGGAGTATGATATTAGTTGTGGGTGGGGTAAAATGCTTTTTAAACCTTATTTTGTGGTAAGTAAAATAAAAAGTATTTTTATTTGCATTATTAGTTTTTGGCTGGTGATTGTATACTGTACATGCAGTTTGTATGTCCCTGTGACCATTAACAGTGCAGGTATGGCTCTTCCCCCATTCATTTAGATACAGTCTTCCTAATAACTAATAAATAATAATTAGCAAAATGGCTGCTGAGTGGCCAGACATGCCTGTAAGGACCTATTTGAGTGTAGGCAGCCAGCCAGCCATTGTGATCCCAGTTCACCATGTTTATGCTCTTCAGCTTAGGCAGCCGGCCGGCCTACTCTATCAACTCCTTTACGCTCCATAACATACCGGCTTCACAAAAAACGGTCCGCTGTCATTTTTTATGCAACCGCAGTGAGCCATTCAGTGCGACTGGTCTGGTTCGGACAGTATATATCGTGATCTGAACTCCAAAAGCGCTGCTTGCATCAATATTGAAAATATGTTGAATTTTAATGTTGAATTTTAATGCAAAACGAAACAATTTGCCTAACCTCGACCGACATCCCTTGCTACGCAGCTTTGCAACAGCTATGTACCGCCAGGGCTGTTTTAGAACATAAATATTACACATTACTGCCATAGAAAAGTCTTCCAGAGGCCTAATTAATCATGCCAGACAACCTGTGCTGTCTTTCACCAACGAAACTCAACAGCTTCTCCCATCTCTGGGAGAATGTAGTGTCTAATGTCCAGATAATTAGCCCTCGCAGTCCATCACAACCCTCCCAACTAAGCTTTCCCATACAGACGAGAAGGATATTACTAGAACCTCCCTGGCCACAGATGACCCCAGAACTGTCACACCCCCCCAAAACATGATTGATTTTAGATAACATGTGGTTTCAACCACGAGTAATTCTGGACACAAATCGAGAAATGTACCTATTTAATATGTCACTTATTACTTTAGTTTCTCATTCATTGCTGAACACCTGCTTCTGACTCCCACAAAGTCAACCCTAATAGTTCAAGTATGTTGACAGTGATTTACCATAGGAGACTAGAGATAGGACAGACTCTTCCTCAAATGAAATTTAGCCACCAGGAGTCATGCCATTTGCCAACAGCTACACAGTGCAGAACATTAGGTTCAATGATGGAAACTCTCCTGCTATTTCATCTATGTCTTGATGGGAGCATTTATGAATTTACACTGGCTGAAAACTAGAGCTTGGCCCTTCAGTGGTTCAGGGGATTTGCACTATTTGGATTTAAAAAAAGTTGACCCCTGTGTTGTGTTTTTAAAAAGTGTCTGGCAAGGGCTTACTGTCCATTAGAATTCTATTAGTTAGTTAGTTAACTCTTATTTATTTCACTGGCTGCACTATTTCAACCCTGTGCTACAGCTGAAGCAAGCCACCAAATACACAATAGCACGTATGAAACAATAGATGTCCTTCAATAACCCCGCCCCCCACATGGTTTTTAAATTCCCTGTTCCAATTCCAATTTAAATAGAGTTCCTTTCTTTCATTTTCACTTAGCAAATATGTTGTTGGTGTCCCTGTGCTCCAATGCTGGTGGTTTGGATAAGTCACATTACATATTCCTGAGGAACTGGAAGAGAAACTGGGTTCTTGAAATTCAATCCGTTACAGTTTATGCTGAAAATAAATCTCAATCATTCCGCCACCATAATTCTTAATTCTTTCTTAACTTTCTTTTTCCCCCTCCAGGATACAATACCCCCATGACTATAATAAACTTCAACATCCGTGTTGTTTTTGTGCTTTTCACTTCTCAGGTTTCAGCATCAAAGCCGTACCATTTCCAAATGCAGTCCTGAATGTAAAGGAACTTGGAGGTAAGACACCTTACTGTAGATCTATCCACAGATCCAGACAGTCCTTAAGTGTGTGTACTTTGATTGGTAACGAACCCGATATCTCAGCTCCACTTTCCCAATGTCAACACACATCTGTCTCTATTAGGGGATTCTGAAGATCAGCATCTGGAAAGTATATTTCATACTACAATCGTACAATCTGTACCTATAACTAGAACCCCCACCCAGGATGACTACACAATTGGTTAAGTTCAATATTGTCACTCAGTCACAAAAGGTGCACATTCTTTTAAATGTTTTTATATTTTTAGTTTTATTTTATTAGAATTTTTTTTTTCTTCTTTTGCCGAGAGTAGCACATCACCTTGTCATCACAAACCACAAGCTCAGCTGTGTTGTGAAGAAGCTGCTGTCTGGTCTCTGTTTGAGAGCACGCGGGGCTACAGTATGTTCCTGGAAATGAGAACACTTGAGCAAACCGGTTGAAGTTTAATAAGCACTGGCGCTCTCAAGGACCAGATAGAAGGAAGAGACGTGAGGCCTCTGTTTGCTTGAGGAGAGGCAAGAGAGAGATAAATCAGCATGTTCCCCTCTTACCAGCAACTCAACCTCATGTCACAGTTTATGATTTTGTTTGAGGAAAAGTTATTTATGTTGTGTTGTGCACACTAGGCACATGACAGGTGCCCTGCATATTTTGAAGAATGGCCAAACTAAACTCCCCCGATAGTCAAACACACACACACACACACACATACGAAAGGCGACGGGGACCACCAATGAGGGTGCTACCAAATTTGGACAGAGCACGTCGGGGGGGTTCACAAAAGATGGATTTCTGGATTGGTTCAAAGCCTGTCTTGTGGGGATATTATTGTGGTCTGGAAACCGCTGGCCCAACAGGGGATACGTTTGATTTAGTGGATGTAGGCTTCCATCCCAGCAAAGGATGATGAAACGTCTTCGCTGGCTCGTACACAGCGGTAAATAGTTTGAGTGATTCGTGGTTGCGTCTTTAGTGAATGGGCGAGTAATGGGTGGGAATAAAATAAGCACATTTCACACTTTTAAAGACTCATTGTATTGTATTAAAATTGGAAACCCACTGCTGGGTTTTGAGGTGTGGGTTTGCTTTGGGTCTAAAGAATATTCTATTCTACTCTCACCTTGGGGGGAGCAGATTAATACTTTGATTTGTTAAGTGAAATACAAACATTTGCATAAGGCATGCATTATAAACATATAACACATTTCGGTAAAACATTGAACATGTAAAAATATGATTCATATCTCTGATTTATTGATTGCGATTAAATGTTTTTACATAACCGCTAAGACCTTTCCCCCCCTATTTAAGCACCTCCAACTTTTACTCATCAACATCCATTCACAGCTTAGCAGTCAATATTCAATGGCCTCTTTACCTCCCTGCGGTGTAAAAACAACCAAAGACGCATGGTTTAGTTTTAGGTTTTGTGTACTGCATTAGTGACCCAGAAATCGATGCAATGTGTGTGACGCACACACGCCAAATTTCCTGGCTTTTAGAACAGTGTTCAAGATAATACCTCAGTGGCTTGTTCTCTCAACTCAACTTTGAGTAAGGCGAGGAGAAAAATTTTACTGTTGAGAATTGAAACACTTCCTGTGTCTGTTTTCAAATACAGCTGAAATGGCAAGACAAAAAAAAAGCTTCTTTTAAATGTGTAATTCTGTATTATGTGTAAATGTGTATTACCAACTATTCAATCCGATTAAAGAAATGTGCAGTTGAATCATGTAGTTTATTATCATTTATCAAAAGCTTGTCTAGTTTTTGCATTTGTTGTTTTTCTGTAAATGATCTGAAATCCTGGTAAAGTTAAGTGATGTTGAATGATACCACCTTTACATTTTGTTGCATCTGTTGTTTGATCACAAACATTTATAGGCTGAAAACTACCTGCTAGATATCATTAACGCAGCATTCTCATAATAATCAAAATGCTTCAAAATGGACTATAATAGTTACAGCATCTTACTCACACCGTTGCTGAGATACTCCAGTCTGAGTTGTCAACTGACGTCTGACTTGGGGCCGTCGAAACAGCGCAATCATCGGTTTTTTACACCGCGCCATCACAGCAGCACAATGCCGCTAGGAGAAGCAGGTCAGAGAGACATGAGAATACCCAGATTCTCACACACAGACGTGTCGCAGATGTAGACAAAGCACACAGTGGCCAATAGGACAGGGTGACATAGAGGTGGGGTACATGGGGGAGGGGGGGGGGGGCACCAAAGTCCCAAGCCAGCTGAGCATGAGGTCATGGACGTGAACAGGGAAAACGCCCATTGAGTGCTCTTGGACGGACTGCCAAAGGGCACACCGCGCTTGCAGGACATGCGCTGTATAGCCAATAAAGCAGCTGATTGGAGCACTCGAGCAGCGTTTTCTCAACGGTTTTGTGCCACGAACGCACACTAAAGCAGCGCTCCGTGCATTGTGTTGGAGCAGCCTAAGGCGGCATCCATTTTGACCGTCTGCAGCACCCTGATTTACCCTGTGCAATTATTCCCAGTCTTTAATTTCAAAGACGACTTAACAGCGGTTACAGTGAAAAGTAATAAAGAGGGGTTGGGCAACTCGCTCAATAAACCCACAAACGTCCGGCTGTGAGTCGACCACTTTTTAAGCTGTAACCCCATCAATCAGTGCCGTCGTTAGATGTACAGTACCGCTGTTTCTTCTTTAATGGCATTTTCTCACCTCTTTGTTGCTCATTGTGTCTTTCTCCTATTCAGTATTCCCACCTGTCGAGCATTTGATCTAGACACGCAATGTGGCCGTGATGGAACACACGCCCCCTGTCTGATACTCACAGGACGGATGTGGCCCAGCTCCTGTGACTGCAACACCGTCCTCGGTATTAGAAAGGAAAAAAAGACCACGTTTAACCGTGAAGTTGGGGATCCTGGAAAATATCTTGTTGATATTTTAACGCGATCCCCCAAAACAGAAATGCCATAGGGCGCACGCATTGTCAAGGCTGGAATAGTGTTTCGTGATGCGGTCTGCACCGCCTTGTTCGTGTTTCCATTTACAGAGCCATGGGCTGTGTACAGTGGGAACACCAGCTTATTCATATTCATATTATAATAACTAGTACACCGTGGGTAGACAACATTGTCTGACACATGAGTGTGTTGGCTCATGATCATCGCTGACTCCACCTTTAATCGTTCACTCATTGCCAGGTCAGCCTCAACCCTCATGTCACCGTAACACTATGTGGAGAAGTCCGAGGTCGTTCGACATGATCTGGTCATGAACTAAATGGTAGACCATGGGAATGTGATCATTGGCCGTGTTGGGCCCCCGTGGGTATTGAGTTACATCATCAAATGCACTACAAGAGACCCAAGTATTTACGTACCGCTGGTACTGAGAGAGCTTATTTAGCCACAGCCTTCCTGTTAAGGCTCTCTGTGGCCAGATCAAGCCTTTAAAGTGATAATTCCGTGTGCAGAATAAGATAAAGAGTCGCGTTACAAGCTGGTCTCAGAGTGCACTTGACCCCACTGCGCAAAAGGTAAGGAAGCCGCGTGCTAGCTGACAGTCTGGGTATTTCCTATACGCAGCTGCTGCCAGGTATGGGATTATGTGGGACGGGTACCGCTGGGGACAGAACAAGGCGTCCGCTAATGGTCTGCGTGTGTGTGTGTGTGCACGCATGTGTGCGACTGGACACGGATACTGACATCAAGTCTAGACAGGCCGCTCAACTATGTGTGTTCACACCAGCCGCTGACAGCCGATGATGTGACGGTTGTAATGAGCACCACTCAGCGCTGTTGTCCTTGAATGTCACGCCAGTTGTAAAGAGCATTTCTACTCGAGAGGAGCCTAGTAAATATTTGCGAGTGCTATGTTCCCTTTTATGCGCGTGCGTGCGTATGTGTGTTTAGTTGGCTAAAACGGGGGAATGCTAGGTTTTCAAAGTTAGCTAGCTAGCTAGCTATCTGTAGATTTTTGCATGCCAGAGAGTGGGGGTCAGTGATGGATTCACCACATGTGAATTTTTGGTCACCTATGTTTTGCATGTGACCATCCTACACGCGGTGGTCACGGGGGAGAGAAACCACGCAGGGACATCACATAAATATCTGACCACCAACAGGCAAAAGAAACATGCGAGCACATCTCCCCCTTTGGTTTAAACACACAGTGTTTCACAAACCCAATGTGGTTTGTATTACTATCAAATGTTGTGCTTTGCCCAGCAGCAAAGCTGTTCTTCTTTGCATAGGAACAGGCCCAACCAAAATTGAAATCATTTGTAAATTGTCATTTGGCCTCTTAGCAGATGCTGGCGGACTCCTCTGATTCTGAGTTCTGAGAGCTTTTTGAAGAGACAGCTGTGCAGCCGATCTTCATTTGAGGCCTCATTCAAGGATATTACGGTGTCTGTCTTGGTTTTATTGTATTAGTTGAAAGGTGCATTACAGAGTCTGTTTTCATCTTCAGCAGTCATTTCATGAACGGTAAACCTCTGACATCATGCGGCAAGAAATCTAAGCCACAATTGCCATTTTGCTGTTTTTTTTTCTTTCTACATTATTTTGCATTTTCGGCATCTAAGTGAAAAATAACATGAAATACATGACATAAAGTCGAGATAATAAATAATTACGATCTCATATTTGTGGCTTTGTGTGTGTGTATATATAGTCAAGTATATACTTGGATCACAGATGTTCCTAAATATCACATTTGCGAGGCTTGAAGAAATAGCTTAGGTCAATTATGCGGTTTAATGAGAGGGATTGGCGCTGGATTGGCGCTAGGCCTCACACAGGAACTGTTTACTTAAAAACAGACACTGCGGCTTGACGGGCATATCAACAGCTGAAGTGTTTTCCACCACACTCTGGCTCCGCCCCCAGCTTGCTTGGCAATGAAGTAAGCACGTTTTTATTACAGGAGGCCTCCTTCACTCCCAGCTTGCCCCAACACTCCCCATCACACAATACAGCGATGTATTGTAACTTCCCAGTTAGGGGGGAGGGAAAAAGGGCCCAAAAAATAAATAAATGTCTGTTTTTAGTTAGGAGAACTTCAAAAGGGGGATTGCTTTGACTGTAGTTCAACTTTCAAGAATGAAAAAAGGAGAAAAGAAAAAAGGAGAAAAAATGGAGCCTATTAGTAACATGTTTGTGTTTTATTCAAGGTAAAAGCTGAAGGAAAACCACAAGGTGATATGAGGCAGGCATACACAAGAAAATGTTGCTCAAACCGGCCATAAATCCCAAACCATACCCCTTCAATGCACAACCGAAAGCCTAACAGGCCTAAACAGTAGCCTAATGCAGGCCAAATGGAAATATTGGCCCGTTGGCTCCAAAATATGTCAAGACATTTCTGGATCTTAAAAGGTTCTCAAATTGGCGGAGGGATTCAAAATTACCGACCCAACATTACAAGTGAACCAGAGTAAAGATTTAAAAAGATGAAAATACTAATTTGTTCTGTGTGATCGGTTACAGGTGGTTTGCCTCATTTAATTAATTTCACAATTTAGGCTAAAAGATGTATTTCTGTCACTACAATGTAATTGTCAGTTTGTATGGGTGAACTTTATTTGTTTTGCTAATTTAAATGTCTTTCCGTGAAACCACACAACATCTGTATATTCTGCCTTTAAAACAGGACCAAGCATATTATTCTCTATCCTACCTGGTAAAATAGACACGATTAAATACATTTAAGCCGGTAAACTTCATTATAAGTAAAATTGCTAGGCCTAAGATAGCAATGTATATTGTAGGGTATCAACCTTCTGTAGCTCTGCATAATGCAACATGTCAACATTTTTGGTAGAGGGCTAAAGTTTGACTATATTTGCGGTTAATATAAATAACTCTAATACAGATGCTCTCCTTTGGCACTGTGCTTGCTGTCTTTAAGCAACTGTCCACAAATGTGTGGACTGCTGTTGTCGATGGGACAGAAGAGCTGCTGTTGGATAAAAGCCCCTATGCTCTGAGATTCAAACACTTTTTTTCTCCTTTCTTTTTTTGGGCGAGGGTATTGTTTTGATGGGAGTAATTATTAGTTATATATTATAAAGTATTTATTGTACAAAAGATGGAAAAGGAAAAAGCAATTTAACCCAAGCGTATTCGCTTGAAGACTTGGTCAATGTTTGTCTATTTAATGGCAGTACTGAAGGATGCCTTCTTGCAATGTATCCTCATGTTTAGCCTTAACCCCCTTTTTAGGCCAATAGGTGGCAGAAGTTGCCAGGAAGAACTTTGAAACGTGACTGACATACCAGCCACTATTTCCAGGCAAAGATGAGAGAAACTTCCCAGGCAATCTCTCTCAAGTGCCACTTTGTCTGATAACTTTCCACTCCAACAAGAGGTGTGATGAGAGAGTGGGGGAGGAAGAATTGAAGGCTGGAGAAGGGAAATACACACACACACACACACACGGGGTGGGGAAGAGGGGGTAAATGTCAGTGAAAACTGTGCATGGTGTTTAAACACTCACAAGGCTCACAGTTCGTCATTGCTTGGCACTCACCTTTCTATGAGCCACAATAACAAAAACATCAACAACCGTTGATGACAAAATTAGCGATGAGGGAAACAGACCATATGGAGGAGATTAATGTTTACTCCACCAAAGTACATTTTAAAACGCAAGTGTCTAGGCTGGTATTGAGTTTGGTTAGCATGCAAGGAATACTCAGTTCTCAGGGAGTGAATTACCCACTATTTCTTTGAAAATAAGGTACTTATATTCATGTAAAGTTAGTTTACAGTCATGTAAAGTTAATTCACAGTAAAGTTTAGCAGCACTCAAAATGAAAAAGAACACAGATACGGAGGGAAAACCTTTTTAGAAACCTACCGGTTCTTAAAATATGAATGTTTCTGTATAATTGTAAAACAGCATATATTTTTGTTATGTTATTTACCTGCCACACACCGCTCAAGGAGCATACTATGAGCAGTGGGTGGAACAAAATAGAGATTGCATGGACTGCATGCCAAGAAGACTGAAGAGAAGTTGTGCCTCATTGAACCCTGTGGAAGGGATGTGTAGATATTGCCAGACGAAAGGAACCGTGACTGTTTTACCAGGGGTTACAAGTGCAGGGTGGAGTGTTGGATGATCTTCTACAATGATCCCAGACCCATTTTGAATAATGTAACTGGAATGTCTGCTTATTTGAAGAAGGTTTGGGATTATTTGCATTGTAACAGTGGTTATGTTAGCTGCTGTGGAACTCTGTGAAGATTGAGCTAGACTGTCGCAGTACAGACCTGATAGTTGAACCTAAAAGAAGTGGAAGTTTGTCTGTTTTGCACTATGGTAAAGAGTATATAGTTTGAAACTCTGCATATAAAACCTGTAGTATACTCTTATTATAAACCAAGGCAAATTAAATCCTGTTGGTCTATATTTGTCCTCTGATATTGACCCCAAAATCGATTTGTACCTTTTCATGCAACAAACCTCAGGTGTCATTACTGTATGTCATCATGCATTTCATATTAGAGTGAGACGGCATACTTTTAATATTAAATATGAAGGCGACATTTGGTACTGGGTGAAATAATGAAGACTATACCCACAAATAGGCAACTTATAAACCAACAACCAATAGGTTCCAAATATGCTGCTCCACTCCACTGAGCAACGCTGTCATATAATGGGTGTGACGCTCATCAAATGCAGCAAACGTCTTTGAATGGTTTTTAAGGAAACCTGTCCTTCAGTGAAAAGGTCAATTTGAGCGTTCAAAATGTGCAGCCCACTGAACGCTCCCTGAGAGCAATTGTTGGGGGCGGAGCCAGGCTTACTGACCCCCCCCCCCCACCATCATGTGCCACACCAACAGGAGCCGACACCATCAAGAAGTACTGGAGCCGCTACTACCAGGGCTCCCAGGGCGTGATCTTCGTTCTGGACAGCGCCTCGTCCGACGAGGACCTGGAGGCGGCGCGTAACGAGCTGCACTCGGCCCTGCAGCACCCGCAACTCTGCACACTGCCCTTCCTCATACTGGCTAACCAGCAGGACCGGCCGGCCGCACAGACGCCCAGCCAGGTAGGCAGGGGTCTTCTCCCCCGGTGCCTTCATCTCTCCCTGGGACCCACTCTCTCCCTGTTGGTCCTAATCTGTTGTGACGTAGGTGCAAACACTTAATAAGAGTACAGCATTCCCATTTTGCATATTTAAATGGGGCCCCGCTCCTGGGGCCCCGCTCCTGGGGACTCGCCTCCTACGGCTGTAGGGTTGTCCCGGTTCCTGTAGTGGTCCTTAAGATAAGATGTTAGCGATACTGTAGACATCTAAGGGGTGTCTTATCCTCGCATTCTGCACACAAGAGAATAATAATGTAACAATTACAAACAACAATATGCATTATAAAAATTTAACTATTATAGAATATAGTAATACTACTACTTCTGTCAGTGAGGCATGTACACTCATACAACATACCACAGACCACAGACCCCCCCCCCCTCTCTGGAGGAAGACATGAGCCGTACCAGACTGACAGACAGATCTGGGAGATGGACTTCCTCTTCTCCAGGAAACGGTGGCGCTGCTGTTGCGGTGTGTCACCACCGGGCAACATTCTCAGACAACATTCACCCGCGGCTCCGGCGCAGGCATTCCGCCTGGGCCAAGTCAGAGTAGTAGCAGACGCCAGGGTGACGGAATATGCGCGCACGTTTACGCAGACACGTGCACACGAAAATGAGCGTAATTGCAGATTAATGTGTGATAAATAATAATTATATAATTAATAAGTTTTATTTCAGGATGCCTTTCAAAGCACTTAAGGACATCTTACATTGTAATTAGGCTAGATACATGTATATAACAGCAAATATGTACAAAATAAAATAATACATGCTTGTTGGGAGGGCAGGGGAGTTAAAGGTAAAGTCAGCTCAGGGCTCAATGTTAAAATGTTTTCTTTGAAACGTACTTAAGACCATTTTTACTGTCCCTCCTCCAAAACAAAGAAAGTGTGTTTGTGTGTGTGTATATGTATATTAAATCCCACCTATTATCTAAAAAAATACATATATTATACACTGTATACTGTATAAAAATTTTTTGTATTAATTTAAAAAAACATGTACGTGAGTGAATTGTGCAATAAGCCAATAGTAAGTACCTAATGAAAAGGGTAGTGCATGTGTTCGTGCGTGTGGATGTGTGTGTGCGTGTACACCTGTGTGTACATGTCACTTTAAAACTAAAACAACATTCTTGCTATTCTGGTTTCAACCATAAGGGTTGATCACAATTGTAGATGTTTAAATGTTAAAATAAGATATAGTCAATGACTAGAGTTAAGTTCATGTTTAGATAGCACTAGTTTGGAAAGGTCATGGTTGTCAAGGACATGCTGGCATTGGAGTACTTTTTCATACAAGCAATAAAGTTTTGTTTTGTTTTAATTCTCACTGTATCAACAATTGTGTTGCTGTGGCTGTTTGTACTGAAGGTCATCATTGAAGCCAGCTTTTTTATCAAGGATTTAAATTTGTCAACAAGGAAACGATAGCACTATCTTTGCCAGATGTTTGATAATTGTAGTCCTCATTCAAAACATCAATAACAACAGGAGAGACAACTGGAACTCAATGCATCAGAACAAATGGTACTGCCGTACAGATGCACCTCTTTCTGCCTTGACTTGGATGTCATGTTTAGAATAACACATCTCTAAAGGCCAATGTGTTCTTCAACAGTTTCCCTAATTTCTGTGCACGTTGTACATGATTCACCAAATGTAATAATATCACCTTACTGTTACTGTACATGGCGTCTTCCATGCACATTCTACAGTTAGAGGACGGTTACACTAAATGTAATGTAGGTGCGGGGGGCAAGTCACGGTTTGGTTTGAGTGCAGCTTGTCGCATCAGTTCGCCGCTGAGAGCTCAGTTAAAGATCTGTGGAGTTACTTAGCCTACCGCGCCGTCTAACGGGCTAGGTCATGAAGCGGTACATGCTCCTTGGCCATAGCGCCCTTGGGATTTCTCATGGAACCAGTTAACTTTGGTTAGACGGTACTGTCGGCTTGCTCATTAAATCACTTCACCTTCTCTCAATTAGTTCAAAATAAAGTGTGATTACATATTGAGCAAACATCATAGTTTTTGCACGGCTAGCCTCGGCTTTGGAACGGCAACTAACATCTTTAGGCAAAGCCTGATAGCAGAATTTATTCTCTGCATTCTGTAAATGTGTAAATGACCTCCAAGAAATGACAAAATATCTTCATTTTGGAGCTTGCTCTTCACTGACCTAAACACAGCTGTGTTTTCTTGAACATCAAAGATGGCTCCCACGATGGGAGCCCCCGCCACACGTAGCCAAAACATACTGCTCTGGAAGCGCTTCACGTAATACCTTCGCAACGCTTCACTGGCTCTCTAACTGTCCATCTAAACTATCACTTTAATTGTAAACAAAATACTATACAGTATACTGTATCTCATGAGATATGCATGCAATACCTATTTTTAGTTATTTTAGTTTCCTCCAGTCCACTGTCTACAGTTCACATGGGACTAGGGCTTAATTGAGACCTCATGGTCCCAAGATAATACTTTTGAGGGCCTAACTTACATTAAGTGGCTATAGAATATCAAAAAATGGTTTAATCTTTCTGGACTTGTGATCTTGCTTTTATTATTCCCTGCGACTCCATACAAAACTTTCCTGTTCAAAGCTTTAAAGAATAGTAAACAATGCAGTATATGCGTCATTTACCATATGTCCGAAGCATGTTTGAAGGATGACCTCCTAGTTATGAGCAGCAATAACCTTCTCAACATGTTACATTAAACCTCCGTATTAAATTTGAAAGACACTCCGTTAAAAACACAAGCGTTCCCTTAGATAATCATTACTCTGCATATAAAGTTACACCCTACAGTGCAAGACATGAGATACTCATGCACCGCCTGTGTCACTGCGTATCTGTTTGTGCTTTTCAAATTAGCAAAGGCTCAGAAACAATGTTTTTCTTCTGATGAATAGGGATGTTTTGTTCCAGGGTTTTGATGGGATCTCATGTTGGGTTTGCAAGCAGCACTGTTCCGGAGCCCGAGGTTCTTGCTCACGCTCCTGCGTTTACATGACGGTTAAGATGCAGCCTCCCAGAGACGGCAGCTGCGTGGCAGGTCGTCTGTGTGGCCCACATCCGGTTGCTTTGAATCGGCTTGGCTGCACTTCAGCGATTTACGCAGACTGAATCACACGTAATACTGTAGAGCCAGTTCTCACCGTTATTTCAGTTACGCACAACAGTCACACATACAGTTTATACTTTGTGCACGCGCATACAGTAGTATGGTATATGCGCACACACACACACACACTACTTTATACACATGCACTGGTATGCACACACGTGTACAAAGTATACACACATTTATCCTGGCTAGTGCGGTTTTCCAGTTTTTGTTTACACCGGTGTGTGTGTGTGTGTACGTGTGCGTGTGGGAAACGCGACTCAGCAGGCCTGTTGAGGCCTCACTGGGGGCTCCGTGTGGAGGGGCAAGTGTTTCTCTGGAGGGGGTCAGAGGGAAACGCCGCATAATTCTTGGTTGACATCAATCTCCTGGCGTTGGGTGGAAGGTGGTCGTGGGGTGGGGGGGCAGGAGGGGTGTCGGGGGGGGCAGGGTGAGTTCGCCGTGTTGATGTTACACCTCAACAAAGCAGGTCTGTGTCAGTGACCCTGGACCAGGGCCGGGCCAGGTTCTAATTAAAGGCGGAGTCAGCGATAACCCTAAGATAATAGAGCCGCATCTACACAAACCTGGCTCTGTGAATGGCAACAAGAACAAAGTTGTGCAGACCGCACCACACTAAAATGTGTTGGGCGGAGCTTGTGAGGGATCAGCCTATGTCACTGAAGGCAGGAGGTGTTTTTGTTTCGATGGGTCAAGAGAGGATGAGCAGAAGCGGGATTAGATTTGGGGCGGGGAATTAAAACCGGTGACAAACCGTGTCAAGCGTGTAATGCTAGGCTTCAGTCAACCAGCAGAAGGGGCAGAGAAAGAGGGAGAGAAAACAACCCAGTTTGTCTCGTTGCGGAAAGACGAGACGTCAAGCGAAGCCAAGCCGAGACAAGGGGAGGTTACCGGCATGCGTTATCTAACCTTGGAGAAACGCGGTGATGGCGCCCTGCCACAGCTGAACACCAAGGTGAAGCACCTCCTCCCCACCCCCACATCCCAAGTCCCTCACTCACTCTCTCATTCAGCAGTCCTCCTCTCCTTCCAACCCTTTCCCTCGTCTCACCAACACTCAGCACATGTCAGTCCAGTTCTCAACAGGCCCTGTGCGCTGCAGTTCGTTTGCTGGGGAAAACAGTGCCTGGTATGAATCGTCGCACATCTGTTTCCACTGCACCAAAGTAGAAACTGATGTTGCTTATACGTTTGTGACAAGTTACACCACACAGGCGAGCAACCGCTCCGATACATCATACACTTCTGGGGTCCTTCCTGCCCCACCCTTTCCCACCAGTCCAGCACAAAGTGTTTTACAAGGCTGCTGTTAACTTTCTAGCTGTTTAAATAAGTGTCACAAATCAATTTAACTGTAATCTCTCACCAAGGATGAGGGTCACCGGCATGCATCTGTGTTAAAGGCGGGGTTAGTCATTCTTAGTTAGTCAACGGTTGCTAACTTTTGAGCTAATATCAAAACAAACTCCGTCAGAAGCTCTGCCCCACATTGAAACGCATTGCGAAGCCAAGAAACGTCGTTGTTGTTGTCCTCGGTGTTCAATACTTGTGTTCCTATTTACAGAGCCAGGGCTGTGTAGACATTTATTATGATTTTATCAACATGCACAGAGAATGGTAGGATAACAAAAGAGATATTTGGTGAATTTGACAAAAACGGCATTATCTTACAATTAGCTTGCAATAGCTGACTATACCTTTAAGTTTTCTTTTGTCTCGTCGTCTCTACGGTGGCTCTGGAGAAAAACAAATTTCTTAACGCTTACATGACTATGAAGAGCCAGGGTTTGTAATTTTAATTTAAGATAGTTGTTTGTGTATCTAAACTACTGCTGTTGTAGTTCTCATAATTTGTCAAATACAAATTGTATGAATGTTTTCATTTATTTTGTCTTCAAGAATAATTATTCACCTGCTTCAAAAATCCAGCCCATTGTTAACATCTAGCCTAAACATCAAAATGAAAGCAGTGCGCTATCAAAATATAATTTAATGTAATTTGCAGTTGGATGTTTTCAAGCAAAAAACATCTATGTAGAGCAGTGGTTCTTAACCTTATTGGAGGTATTGTACCCAGAT
>JAODVN010097257.1:0-16150 GCA_025434125.1 Chologaster cornuta
AAGTTTGGGATATAAGAATATATTATTTTGTGAGAGGCCCTTCTCAAATATGTTTATGTTCTCTACACTATATTTAGCTTACATTTGGCCAAACTATACTAAAGCCCACACAAAGATGACATGATCGAGGTCTGCAATCAACAAAAATGTGTGTGATAGGCATTCTTGAGTGGTCTTCAGTGAGTTAGGAAGAGGACTGGGCAAGTTATAAAATAGATCAGCCTTGAAATGGGACGCTCAAACAGCCTGGAGAATTGGCAGAGGTATAAATGTAAGCGGGTGAAACAGTGGAAACATTAAGCCACAAACATCAAGTGTTTCCACCTGCAGTGACAGCCATCAGTTTAGGCCTGCATGGCCATAACTTACCTCACACAAACCGCTGGTGTTCAGATAGAGGGCACCAGATTGAGCTGTAAAATAAGAAATATGACTGATCTGTTATGAGACACATTAATGCTGGTGTTAACAAAATTACCGTTTTTATAAAAATCTGCATTTTAGGTGCTGAAGAGCTGCACGTTATATCCATATGTGTTGAGTGTTTTCAACTTAGTACGCTCAATACGTAATCAAATTCACTCTCAGTCCCTCAGTGCCAGGAGTTACGGCCTATCTCACTTTCAGAAGTTAACATCACTACTGCAATGAGACTTTACTACTATTTAGTGTTTGTCTGTTGCATTTCACTTTCACTCGTTTACTTTAAGACAATAAACGCATGTCTACAAGCTCGTAGAACTTTGTCCAGGGCTGTAGTTGTGCTATCATTTCGCTCACCTTATCGTCACATTGTGTCAGAATGGAGCTGTCCAACATAGCTCCACTGATACCCAACTACGGCATAGATACAACCCAGGTGGCGGCAGCAAGAGGCTATACGGTCTCTCTCCAATATGCCTGTCCCCCAACATGGCAAAACAATTAACTGATAGCGACCGGCATAAGCATGACACAGTGAGTGACGTCTATGAACCCGACACCTTATGAAAATGCCCGACGTCTTGTAACTATTTTACACACACACACACACACACGTCAAGATCGTCTGAGCGATAACCCAGTCCATACAGCCAGCCTGCTGCTCTGGCAAAAGACGCGCAGAGACAATTGTTAATGAGAGACAGTTGTACCCTGAGCTAAGCAGCTGGCCTAACACCCAGTGAGGCAGTCATGGTGAAAGAGGCTACATCGGGCGTTTATGAGAGCTCATGAGATGAGGCGCTATAATGTTTGTTTTCGTACCCTAAATATGTATCCCCACGTGATAGCCCCCAATAACGTTTAAGTTAACTTGTCAAATAAAATTAAATAAAGTCACAAGTCTGTTTGGTTTACGATAAATCTCCACACAAACTGGCTAGGCCTATACTGTACACAATTGTTTGGAGTTATATAGCCTATATGAGATCGATCCATGTATGGAAATAGGCTACCTACCCTCAATGGTTTTCAAACGTTGAGATGATTACCATTAAATGCCTTCGTTAACTTGATGTATTTATTTGTACATAAAAATATGAATGAAACAAATGATCTTCAGCTCAGCCGCCACAGTCTGACGTGTTTCAGGCTGCGTGCCTTTATTGTTTGACTGAGACATATTTCCAGTGCTGCCTGGACCGCAGGCTACAGTATGCGCTACAGTGGGAGAGCTAACCCTTTCATAGTCGGCCGCACTGGAACTGTGGACACAGCGCGCACACACGCCCCGGCTAAAGTGTTGGTACAGGATGAGTTATGAACGCGGTGGCGTTTCCTGAAGGTCTGCCAAAAGACATGATTTAGATGGCTCGCTGTTTTGGGGTCTAGTTCTCCCCCCGGACAGTTTGAACACACTTCTATACTCTGAGGAGCGAGGAATGCGCAATGCGCCCAGCGTAAAACCTGTCACCTATCAGCAACATTTCCACCCCTGTAACTATAACCGCAGAGTTATAGTTCATCCTCTGTTAGGACTTCAAAGCAATAACTTAAAACGAGTTGTTCCTTCTTTAAACAGATTTGCCTCTTCTAATTTGAGCCAAGATCAGCTTCTAAAAACATGGAATATGTATTAACAATTAAAAATATCCTTTAAAAAAAAGTGTTTTATTCAGGTTAATACACATTTGTATATGTACACCATTCATTCAGCTTTACAATAGGCAGCGATATTTTAATAAAAGTTCCAAGACATAGCCTGACCTACACATTTACAAGTTCTCCATAGTCATATGAATTGCATTAAAAAGATACCTACGGCATTTAATTCATAATTTTGACAAATAAACCATAAAATGATAATGGTAAACAAGTAATTATTAACAGTACAAGAAAATGTAAAGCTAGTGATTGGTGAGTATTGTTTTGAGTTAACACTTTATTATTTTAAACAAACGTTAGGACACAATATATACTGTATATTTGACATGCAGTTAAAATAAAATGATACAAAGTAATCTATTTCCGATTAGATGTAGAAGGCATCTGTGTCATTCATCACCATTCCCGTCACAGGGTCAAGCTATCCTAGCATATGCCTTAAAGTACAACAAAACGCGGCCAGGGGTACAGTACATTTACCACTAACTCTCTGCGATGGACATGGCGACAGGCGTGCTGGGAAATCCATTACTTTAGCGATGTGGAGCACAGGGCAATATCGTCCATTTTTCCAATTTCAATGGAAACACCCTTATGACTCACTATATTCTGTTTAATATCTAACACTTTTCCTTTGTGTCCGTCCAGTGCAGAGAATCTGCAGCAGACCAAGCAGTAGTGCTGATATTATCTGTCTAAGTGGGAGAGTGCCAGAAGCTCACACCCCTTTAAAACAACTGGTTACAAAACAAGCCGTGCAATTTGAAGCCTGCCTCTATTCTTTTTCTCTCTCTCTCTGTCTCTCTTGAAGCACACAGAGGGGGAAAACTTCATAGTGCCAATCTCTTTGATTTATGCACCATTTAAAACACGCTGAAAGCTGTGGAGTCATAGTTTTATACCGACTATACAGACTCAAGTCCAAACGCTCAGTAGGTCTATTATTTTGTGGACAAAGCAGGCAGTTGTGTGGAGAACAGATTTGCATGACGGGGGGGCTGAAAACAGCGGTGCTGGCAGCCTGGGTCAGGCCCCATGATCCGCTGACACCGCCAACGGATGCTTGGCGATTAGCGAGCAATTCAGCCTGCTGCAGGAAACTGGGCCGGCGTCGTGGGGGAATGGGCGGGACACAGCGAAGACGAGACAAACCGGAGAAAGCCACAGGTGTGGAAGTGCAACAGGAAGACGACATGCCTTTCCATCCGCCATACTACACTAGAGATCACTGCTTTATCCTTAATGGTTACGGATTCATTATTTTCAGACGCACGGCCCAGGTCCTGCAAATGAAGAGAAATAAACCTTATGTGGACTTGACTCACTTGTGTGACCAAGAAGAGCAGGGCAGGCCCCTGTTAGCGCTCCATCACTGCTCACAAAAGTGCAACTGTAGTGGGACGACCCTCAAGTCCGGATGAAACAGCCTTGGGAAATGTTGGGCGTGTGTGTGTATGTACGTATGTGAGTGGGGGGAAGGTGCTTTAACATTGCTACCAGTCTATGCACCAATTGTACATACTGCATACGTACATGGGTTGGAGATATGTCCTACGTGTGTGTGTGTGCGTGTGTGTGTGCGGGCGTGTCGTCTAGGCCAGGGAACAGTAACCACCGCAGGCGCCGCCGCTTCCCCCGGCGTCCTGGTCGGTGAGCTGGACGCCCCGGCCGTGGCTCTCGCTCCGCCACAGGCCGGGCGTCTGGATGACCTTCTCCACCAGCTCCTCGAACGCACACTGGACGCCGTCCCGAGTCTTGGCGCTGGCCTCTAGGGGGCGACACAGAGAGAGAGAGAGAGAGAGAGAGAAAGGATAACAAATAAAGGGTGAGCAGGTGGAGGGGGCAGAGGACATTCAGACAACAGACAACCGCTCCTGTCTCTGCACCTTGATGTCATCACTGCGCAGCAACCAGCTGGAGAGGTGAGGCGAGTGGTTGGAACTAAAGCTGGAACAATAACCGTCAAGGCCAGGCGCTAATTGTGGGCTCTAGGCCCGTTTTAGAGGACGCTGGCAACACACATACGATGATGTCCAGAAACAATGATAATACAATAACAACTGGAGATATACTACTTAAAAGTCAACCCATAAATCTGGGAATTACAGAATGCTTGAAAAGGCTGAAGATAAATCCTAACCCTTCCCATATCCAGGTATTGCAAACAAAATAAAAACACACTTATAGGAGTGCTTACTCATATACAAAGATGAGCTACAAAAGATAACAGAGGGCTATTAATGCCAGTTTTATAAATAGCATTAAGCAAGCATTCTGCAGCATATCAGTCTACATGGAGCTCACAGTATGCCCAGCAGGTCTTAGAGAGGGAAATCCTCCCGACTCACCTATAAAAAGCATGGAATGTTTTCTTGCGAACTTCAGCCCTTCGTTCCTGTCTAGCTCATGGTTTTCCTAAAACAAAAGAGAGGTAATGGCTCATGAGATCGGTCTAGGAGGCCTGTCAGCTACTGTGGTTGTCAAAAGCCAGGGAGAAAAATCACGATACTGTGACAGAGGAAAAACAGCACACGGTGTATTTATAATGCACTTTTTGTTTTAAACCGCTGCTATGCATCTCTGTGGCACCAAAACCGTCCAGAGGCAACAAGCTGTACATCATTGTCACAAATGAGCTATGGTGTAAAACAGAATCTGCACTCGATTTGTTCACATTCCAGTTTAATGACGCATTCCATTTTGTATTATGCAAGATGTCCTTGAGCGCCTTGAAAGCCATCCAGAAATAAAAATGTATTATTATTATTATTATCATCATCATTATCCTGATATGACAGAAGGCCAGCAAAGGTCAATTATAATACCCCTAACCAATTAGGTAAACACTTAAATTATGTGGTGACTACAACAGTTTTTATCCTCAAGTTAGATTTTAACAGTGTGGGCTGCGTATTTATGTACATTTATACAACCATTTACATTATTATGTTGTTGGGCAATGGTGAAGACGTGAAAAAAAATAAAATTTAATTAAACATCCAGATTTTAAATTAATTAATAAAATGTCGAGTAGAGAACTTTTGAATGTTAAAGCCCAGTACACACTGCAAGCGATCTGCTTGCCGCACATTGCTTTGTAGCTGAATATTGGTCGTTTACATTTCTTTGGTTCCCTCAGCTCCTCCTCCTCAGCTCCCGTTGGTAGTCGCCTGAAGTTTAGATTTGCTTAACTTGGTACCCGCCCACGTTGCTGAACCTTATTGACTTTCAATTGTCTCTCGTCGGATGCAGTGTGTCCGGGGCTTAAAGCCACAATTATCCTCACGTCATGAGTCTGCTTTTACACGGCTCTGTTTATAGAGGCAGCTACTAAGCTAGCATTAGCGCTATAGCTATCTAGCTAGCTATCTGATTAAAGCACAACAATTTGTTCAGCTGCATGGAAATGAGTGGCGTTATAGAAACAGACATTAAAAGGTCTAACGTAAGCTAAAAGATCATCAGGCATAATAGAGCAGCCGTGTTGGTTGTTTGTGTGACATGTCCCGCCCACCCCCTGCCCCCCATTACCTTATCTATCTTGTTGCCCACAAGCATCTTGACGAGGTCGTTCCTTGTACAGTACGTCTCCAGCTCATTCAGCCAGTTGTCAAGCTTTGCAAACGTCTCTCTCCGCGTAACATCGTACACTGGAAGCGGGGACGATAACACGGGTCATTACACACACAGAAAAACATTTTGCAGGTCAATACAAGTTTGTATACGATAACAATACAACAGATAAATCAGGGTGTATTGCTCAGGCAGCAGTGGTCTTTAGCACAGGCAGCGCGTCTGTGTGATCGGGGCTTTATCAACGCCGTTCTGAAGCGCTGAAGTTATCGACGTATCTTGGTTTGACTCCATTGGCATTTCCTTGAGGTCGTCCTTTTTATGATCATTTAATGAAGCAAAATACATACGTCAGAATATTCTATTAATACCATTATCATCACCACCACGCGGTTTGAGTAATCCAATAACCCGAAGACGCTCTAGGGCGCCCGCTGTTACTGCAGGCCATTACGTGTGGTCACAGTTGTGGGTCGCAGAGGATGTCTGCTTTCACAATAACTGCTCCAACCTGGTTCCTCTCCGTGTGTGTGCGCGCGCACGTGCATGCGTGCGTGTGTTAGAGAGACTCTGTGCGTGTCCATTGGAGGGGCTTGAGCAAAGGGTATGAGGTGACACAGAGAGAGTAAAAAAAAAAAAGAGAGTCACAGGATGAAAACGAATCACTCTTTACAACCAAGGGCCTGTCTGCAGTGAATGACACACACACAGAAAGACACATTACACGTAAAGAACGGCGGCTTACCCAGGATGACTCCCTGAGCTCCCCGGTAGTAACTAGGCGTCAAGGTACGAAAGCGCTCCTGGCCCGCCGTGTCCTGCAAAACACAGGCAGACGCTGCTGGACAAGCTAGAGGATATATAGCGGCCCCAACAGGATCAACCAGCCACTAGGGCAAACATTGGTGGGGTGGGTGACCGGCTACTTTTTGTTCTCTAGACAGCTTGGGAGCACCCAGCCAAATATGGTGTAACTCATGCGCCATCTGGTGGCATTTCAGGTGAACAACAGACTGGAATAAAACGGCAGGCACCGTTGCACCTGTGTAGTATCTTGTTCTTTTTGCTCTCTTACCCAGATAGCCAGCTTCGCTTTGTTGCCATCCACAGTGAGGGTCTTTACCTTGAAGTCAACGCCTGGACACAAAAAAGAAATAAGAAACACAACACACGGTCAATCACTCATACCCTGACCTCATCCTATTCAAGTCTGTCTGATGACTCTTACAGGTTTGCCCCCACAGCTGCCAAGAATAGTCCGTCATGATGTCAGACTATAATCATCTATGATAAATTGTCAAAACATACATGCCACACGATGTCCCTGAACTTCCGCTAACCCCCGGCTACGCAGACAGGCAACAGAGCCCAGCCCGTGCCTCCTGCATTTAAAATTATGGTTTGACGACGCATTTATATCCATCGAATGGGAACTCTGTGGTTTATTATGCTAATAGGAAACCAAATATGCTGCAGAGAGACATTGTGAATCAAAATATAAATGAATAAACACAGACACCACCTGTGATGTGGTCCATCCTGTAAAACCCTGCTCGGCGCCAGTGAAAGACACATTTACATAGACGTAACGGTTATGCAGAATGATCAGTGAATTGTCCTCACTGTACAAAGAGGCTTCTGGAAGATACATTTATGCTTGTGAAAATAGGAGGAGGCAGCAGCCGGCATGGATAGTTCTACAGCAGCTTCACCCCATCTCACATGGACAGAATGAAATTGTGTAAAGCTAAACGGCTATAAGAAATACGGCGCTTCTACAACCCAGTGAGGATGCCAACATGTTAACCAGAAAAAGCACCTTACCTGAGGTGTGTTTAGAATTGGCTAACAGTCCTGGCGAACATGTTGTGTTTGAACTTGGAATGTTTTGTGTTGAACATTCCAGAAAACATTTATTTAAACACGCCCTTCGTCCAGTGTAAATGTGTGTTCGCCGAGAACTACCTCCTCAAACCGTTTGCTTATGTTCGCAAACAGAAAACTGTTATATGTATACTGTTATACGTTTGCAAACGTTGGCCAATTCTGAACGCACCTCTGGACGCAAGTGGTGCTGGAGAAAGATTGATGATGATATTTGAGCATTACATGAAAACAAAATGACACCTCTCTCTTCAATTCCATAGTGTGCTCCCTCAGAAGTTCCACCCCCTACATTATTGGATACACACGGCCAATATATTGTGCAGTTTTACAGTCATTGCCCCTTACTGGGCATATCTGGTTCAATTTGAAGCTTCTGGACAGCCTTTAACAAATTAGCAATGCATTTGTATTGCTTCATCTAACTCTTTTCCCCATTTAAAAAATAAACGCTTGACTTCAGGGCCTTCAGGCTGTTTTCTCAGCAAGAAACGAGATGAGAGCATTTGTCGGGTGGAGTCAGGCTAGTTTAACACCAGATTCCTTTTCAAAAACAACATACAGTTCAACATGTACAGTATGTAAATGAAAATATGGTTCTATTATAAAGAACATTGCTGAGACAGTGGTCAAATTGAGAGACCTCACTCACCCTCACTTTCACCATACTAACAACTTTGCTACTCTTTGGCCCAATTTCTGCCTGGAATTAAAATGCATGCAATGCAACCTGACAACAGTCAATTAAAGCACCGAGAATGTAGACCTTCATACAAATGACGACAACATTGTCACGCAACAGGTTTAGTCATTGTTGTAGCCTACATGTTTGGGCACAAACAATGTCGTTTTTTACTCTCACTCACACACCAGAATTGAGCATAGAAAACAGTCAAACTTTCCCAGCAAATGGGATGAACTGCTAAAGCCAGACATGACCAAAATGCTAAATGAAAAGGAAATGGTTGCTTTGACTCTCAAATATAGAAACATGGATTTTAAGTGAAGCGTGCAGCCATTGGCGTAGCGAGACTAAAGCACAACCAGTTCTCAAGTGGTCACACGGTGGTGTGTAAAGGCAATCCATCTCCATTTATATTATCAATACAGGGACTAAACAGGGCCTACAGTAAATCCACAGGGACTAAAGTCAATCAGAGGGACTATGAAGCCAACCAATAATTAACGTATTTGGACTTCAATAAAGATTGAAACGAAAAGAAGTGGCAGACATCTGTTTATTACAATCCTGGAACCAATCTCCTCATTCTGACCGATGGCCTGTGGTGATTCAACATATCCAAAACGTTGTCTTAAACATTTTGTTATTTACAACATGTGTCTGGCAAAGGCTCCCTGCGATGAATGTAGGTCTACCTGTATAATGTTCTTTTTTTTAAGACTCCAAGTTAACTGGGAATCTGAGCATTTGGTTTCAACAAAAGGCAGCATTTTGAGCTGAAAGCTCTTCACAAAAGAACACAATCTAATTATGTAGAACAGGCATGAGAGAAAAATAAGTTGTCAATGTTTTAATGAACATTAGCTCACACCAGCAGTAACAGATCCAAGGTCAAAAGTAAAAACAACATGGGTACCCTTGACGCATCCAAATCTTAAACATTACATTACAGATTTAAATAATAAAAAGGAAAAGCCTGATAATATTTGCCGATTGAGTAAGACTCGAAAGAAGCCCTCATGTCAATCCAGATGCCAAAAGCATACTGCTACAGTCACTATTTCACCACAGGAGACGGATTGCCTTGTCTGCTCCAAGATCTTTTTCACAATCCCTGAAAAGCCTTGAATAAATCAAATAGCTGGGTGCCCCTAAGGATGTGTGGTTTAGTATGGTGCTGGCTCACAGCTTGCTGAGAGCCTGTGCGGTGGTCAGACATATAGCTTAACCCTTTGCATGGTTACCTAAACATTCTGTGACATTGTCCATATTTAGCCGTTCATTTTGCTTTTAAATTCCATGCAATAAAGCCCTAGGCATTGTGAGGCCAGTTTGAGGCTACCTTGGTTGTGATGGATGAGGTAATACTGTATGGTCTTATTTACTTTGTACAAAGCTGCACTGCATAATATCACAACAAGTACAATATTATGGGCCTTTTGATAGAGATTAGGAATGGGCGATATATATCAATAATTCATTTGTATTTTCAAAAGAGCTATAAAATTTGACAATATTTTTAGCCAATGATAAAGCAGATACTGAGTCACATACTCAAATTCAATTTCTGACTAACAGATATAGGTAGCCAGCTAGTATAACAAGGTAGCCTGTAATTGTCCAACCATGTACAACTACAATTAAGTCGCAAAAACTAAAGTAAAATGTCTTTCAGGTTGCCTCTTTTTTTTTCCTCTTCAACATTTAACACACTTTATAGAAAATACCGACATGTATTGTGTATCTAAATATTATTTTTTTTTTTGTCGATATCGCCCAGCCCTAGTAGAGACATGTTGTAAACACTGACAAGATACAGTAGTAATCCTGCACATTAGAAATAACGTACAACACTGACACTAAACAATCATAATGTCCATGACTCACCTATTGTTGCTGACTGGTCAGGGTCAAACGTATCATCTGTGAATCTTAACAGGAGACTGTTGACAATGGGTTAGAAGGAGATGAGAAAATAGGGTCAGGAGGGTCACATTTAGTACTGAGAGTGAGACAGCAACAAGCAGCCAAGACAAAACAGACAATAGTACTTCAAGTTAACTGGGCAAGAAGGACTGAACAATTAACCAAAATTCACAACATCTAACAAACGTATTTTTCCTGTGTCCGTTGTTGTCCATTTGTTAAAATTCTGTTCAATCAAGCGAGACGTAAATAGAAGGACGCTTGTTACAGATAAGCCTATTTGTTGGGACCCGAACGCCCATAATGAAACCGTGACAATCCCAGGCACAGCGATAAACGAGCAGCATCTGCTGAGAAGTGCTGCTGTTACTACCACCATTAGTGTCAACGGCGACATCGAAACCACTTCATGTCAATGGCTCGCAACACGGCAGCTCATGTGGTGTTACATAAACATTTATTAGAGCAGAATAGACTCATAGTGTGTGACAACTACATTAACTAATTATATAGTGATGTGGGCTTTCTAAACCCTACTGTAAATATATCTGCTCCTCATAGGTCTTTTACAGCCTTTCAGATAGCTCCTTCTTCCTTCAAAGTTCAAAGCAAAGATAGCTTCAGCGGTGCCGCCTCCCCTCATGGTAACATCAACGGTAATAGCAATAACAAGCAAAATCTTTCAATGAGACATTCATAGGGAAAAACTATTTCTGTAATAATAGTTATGAAATATCATAGACAAAAATGTCTACAGTTAGTAGGTGGAATAGAGAGAAGGAAACACTCACAGATTCCAAATGCATACATGAATGATAAACATAGGCTGCCT
Source organism: Chologaster cornuta (assembly GCA_025434125.1). Classification (NCBI taxonomy): domain Eukaryota; kingdom Metazoa; phylum Chordata; class Actinopteri; order Percopsiformes; family Amblyopsidae; genus Chologaster; species Chologaster cornuta. The sequence continues at coordinate 10,983 of JAODVN010097257.1, forward strand.
ATTACAGGTGGTGTGATGAGAAATATTCATAAAAACATAGTAAAATCTATTAATCTATAGAATCGTTGTACAATGTTACAAGGTAGCTGATCTGTAGACTCTGTTGTGCAACTTGGAACATGCCTGTCAGCCGTATTGGGTCTCTGGTACTGCCGAGCCATACGTGCAGGCGTGCTATGTGAGGAATTGAAACCAATGTATAGCTAGGTCAGCAGGCAGCTGCCTTGCCGGCCGAGACAGTACCAAGTCATTGAGGAACTAGGCCTGAAATGAACATGACACTGTTGCCCGGAGCACGACAGAGAGAGTAAAGCTATAAAAGTGGAAGGATCTTAACAGTCAGCACCTTCATTCTTGAGGAACTGTTGTCTAATTGATGTAGCTTGCTCATGTGTTGGGTCTCTTTGCACACAAGATAAATAAATCACAACCCTGATAATCTACTAAGAGTCTTTGTCAGATTCCCACCACAACAATACAGCAGGGTAAGTAGACCAGTCAATATGTTTTACTAAAAGCTAATAAGTATGACTCTGTATCTATCCTTATGTAATGTTTTTGAGGTAAAATTGTTCAGCCCTAGACAGAGGCTTACAGTATCTGAGCATGTCTGCATTCTGATATCAGGTTACCATTCGGCTATCATCAACCATGCCCTGCTCCAAAGACCTCTATCTTCCTCTGCCGATTGATTGTTGCCCCTCATATGCATTTCCTGCATTCACATTGCATGATATTACTGGCCCTGTGCGGTCAAGAGGACAGGGTTCACACACGCTAGCTGTGACTAATCAAGTGCAAAGGCCTTAATCATGGCAGTAATGGCCGCTCATTTCCCCCTGGGCAAGCCGGCACATTGCACTGACTCTCTCATGGTCCACAGGCAAGGATGCAGGGGTGTTGCTCATAGTATGAAGTAATTAGGCTGTGTTGTGCAAGAGCCAGACTATAGGCGTAGTCTGTATACTGTAGGTCATTTAGGCATGTACCATTTAACTGTGTGTAGACATAGGCTGTATTTTGAGGACCCCTGCAGACTGCAAGGAAATAAAATAGCCTATGTAGAGGCTTTTTATTTGATTTTGAAATAGCCTTCTATTTATGCCCATTTGGTCACAGAATATATTCTCAAACGCAGTCATATCTTACATTTGCTGTGGTTCTGATTATTATAAACACTAGAGGGATACATAATCAAATCAGACCACTCAGTCCGCCCATGCCTACATATTATGTTAATAACAAACACTAACATTAGCTGGCATGCAAGATTCTTATGTACCGGTAATTGTGCCACTAGTTATGTCGACCGTACTGTAATGGAGAAGTGTGAACCTGCTGAAGTGCAGTACATGTGTTTACTTATGTTGACTAACATATCTGTCACTTGCATTAAATTCCCCCTCCCACATAGCTTAGGAAACCACTTTCCTTAGTTAAGGACATTGGTTTTAAGAAACAGTTTTGTCGCAACCACGACATCTTATGAGAAACAGTCACGTCTAGGCCAAGAATGACACTGGCTGACGTGGACAGCAAGTCAAACGTGTCAGCATATGTACTGCATAAACTGACATAATAGCAACAACAATACATTGGTGTATTAACAACATTTTCACTGGGTTAGACGATGACATGACGTTCCTAGTGCATGTACTCCAAACCTCGTATCTGCTGTGCTAGCGGTGCGCCAGGTAGGCACAGTGGTTACCGTCCAGTACCGTACGACAGCTAGCTCCAATAACACCAGCAGTCATCTTACCTAGACTTCCCAACGCCACTTTCTCCAATTATTAGTATTTTCAGCGTCGTTAGAACGTCGTCCTCCATGTCTTTGTCTTGTTCGGCCTGGGTGCGACCGCTATCCTTCGGGATGTGTTGTGCTGGCAGCTACTTGACAGATATGTGACAGCTTCTTGCTAACATCCACGCAGCTAATACGTCCGGTGCGACTGTCTAATGCTTCCGCTAAACGGAACCCTCTGGTTTTAATCACTGCATTATTCATACTAATATTTTTTTTTTTAGTTAGTGTATGATTTAATAAATTGTAGGTTCGTTATAATTTACCGCCAAATCAAATGATGTCAAATAATGACACCTTAAATTACCTTGATGTGGCTTTATCGTGCCTGTGCACTACGATTTAGTAATGTTATTGTGTGTTGGACTAATGTGGTTTTAGTGAATGGATTATGATGATTTAAAGTACCGTACATCATCGGACCTTTACTTCTGTCATATCTTGATCCTTTACATTCCTGGCCATTACAGTATGCCTACAGTAGTTTTTTGTCCATTCTTTCATCTTTATTTTGGGCTGGTTAAATTATGTTGTTATCCAGTCTCTATTGACCAGGGAGGGACTCCTATAATAATAATAATAATAATAATGCAGAATGTAATAGACTATATGTCATACTACATTTAGATCCACATTTACAGTATAGATGATGAAATACCTTTCCTAAAACGTTTAATTTCCTAGCCTCACAAAATGACACACCCACATTTGTTTATTTTATTTAATAAATAAATCCATAAACAGCATCGGAGAAAACATTGTGTTGAAATAAAAAGGCACTTAAAAACAATACTGTGTAGGTCTGCATTTCTTCATTGGCATTTGAGTGTTGTCCAGAGAAAATGTCCAGAGGTGATTCAGGTGTTGCATTAAACAAATCTTCAGATTTACAGTTTAAAGAAGAATTACAATCTTCTAAAAACATATACAAAACAACTTGATTTATTTGACTTGCTTAATATAAACAGAAAGTAGGACCTGAGCATATTAAAAACAGATGGCAATAATACCACTTCTATCTATCTAGGCTTAACATCATATAATGCACTTCATTTGATTGCCCAACATTGCTACATTTTAACAATTAAAACAAGTGGCATACAATCCCTTTGTGATAGTATTTTAATGAAAGTTAGCAACCCGTATGACAAGAATGTGAATAAAGTTGTTTTGATAAGGTTTGTTATGTTTTAACAAACTTGCACAAACAAAAAATGGTTTGTGTGCAATTTTTTATTTTATCAAATATACATTTTATTCACTCTTATCATATGAGGTGCCTACTTTACGGAGGCAAAAATAACTAATGCTCATATACCTTCAATAATTTTATATATCTTCTCTTCATAATTGTCAACTGAGTGTGGATCGACATGGATACTTTGAATGCTTATCAATCAAGCAGATTAAACATTGCCAAGCTGTAGTTGACATGCAACGCTGCTATGTACTGTACGACCCCGATCACACCGAGACACGTCGCTAAAGGCGCGGCCGCTTCAAAAGCGCTTTGATAATCCCCCGCTCACACAGAGACAGCTGCTGAGCCAATGAGAACGGACGAACAGCTGCCTGGGCCAACTGTCACGCTGACCAACAACGCGAGTCCGCCCCTTGCACTGAAAGGTTTAGGACATAATCTAAAAAATAAAAAATAAAGCAATAAAAAGCGCATGCCAGGCGCACCATAGGAAAACAATGTTTTTGCTAGACGTGTTTCTAGCGACGTGTCTTGGTGTGATCGGGCCCTACCACTGTCTAGTCTAAAATCAGCACATACTTGTGTGAGTGCAACTTAATGTACACATTATTCAGGAATACGATCCCGTCTGTGGTATAACTCTGTTCTACATATACGCACACTACACACACAATGTTCCGTAGCTGACAAGTTAACACACGCACAGAGAGAAAGACTTACAAGTCTAAGTACGACTGTGACACAATTTAGAAAGCACACAAAGATAAAAGCGTGGTTTGTGTATGCGTGTCTGTACAGAACAAAAATAAAAATAAATGTGTATGCTGTATATCTAACAATTATTTGCACTTGTGTTGAAAGGGGGAAAAAAAAAAGAAAAGCTCCTTCGCCCATACCAGACCTGTGCCAGTATAACATTATTATTCATTTCATTGTCAATGTCCAAATATGAAACCACAAGTACACACTTGTACTGTACAGTACATAAAAAATACAACAAATGCATAGAAAGTAAATGTGTTAGTACAAATATGTTTTGAGTGGCCAACTTTAGCGATATTATAACAAAGCAACAAAACCAACGCTGGAGGATGTGAAACACGTCACCTGTGATGCCTCATGCGTCCATCTACATACTGCGCTTGCCAACAGTGTTCACCGAAAAAAGACAGGCCATCATTTGCCTTCATATTTGGGATTGACCACAGTCGTAACAGCACTCTTGTAGATGGGGTTTTCACCCTGAAAAGGAAAAATACATACATTGTACGCTTAGGTTGGGTTAGCCATGGGTTAATAAAGCATGTTCAGGTAAAATGTTTACCTTTAAATGTTTTAACGATAAAAACAAGAAAATTTACATTAACACATTTTAAAGAGAGTGTGTACATCCCATTCAGCCAACAATAGGGCTGTGAAATTAATAATATTGAAATTGTGACTTCAATTTCGGCTCCTAACAAATACAGAAACAAAATAGCCAAAAAAAAAAATAAAAAAATCTGGATAAACTCGAAATTTCAATGTGAAAAGTATTAAAGGGACATTTCACCGTTGGTGTTTTCATGTTTTTTATGGTGAAGTAAATGCAACATCTTTCGAAAGTCAAGGACTAATCATATTAAATAATCATTTCATTAGTGACCAAAATAATCATAATAATTATTCTGTCCATAAACGCCATAGGCAACACTAACAAAACCACACTCCATACACAGCCGCATGCCGTTTTTAGAGCACATCCAATAACATGTTATACAGTAAGATCCCATTTCATGTCATCAGACAACATAATACTCACCAGCCCAAATCCAGGTTTACCTCATGCCATTTACGTGAACAAATATTGCAAATTTATTGTGAATCAGTTTGTGTATTCACTTTAAATTAATTCCAATGATGCTTTTAAATATTAGTAGAAAAGTGAAATTAAATAATAAAGTTAGTGAAGCTGGAAACACACACATAACCCCCATCTAGTGAAATCAAGGGGAAAGGGAAGGAATACAAACTTATAAGACACCAGCTTTACGGCCATAGTTTGGGTTCTGGAACATATTGATAGGACTCTTGTATATAGGGTTCTCTTGCTACAGGCAAAGAATGAAGACAGAAAATAAGGACAGAATAGAAAAATAGTCAATAGCACAAAGACAAAAATGA
>JAODVN010098351.1:3843-16136 GCA_025434125.1 Chologaster cornuta
TATAGCATCAACACTTTGTGAAGCTAGCGAATGCTATAGCATCAACACTTTGTGAAGCTAGCGAATGCTATAGCATCAACACTTTGTGATGCTAGCGAATGCTGTAGCATCAACACTTTGACGCTAGCGAATGCTATAGCATCAACACTTTGTGCAGCTAGCAAATGCTATAGCGTCAACACTTTGTGACGCTAGCAAATGCTATAGCATCAACACTTTGTGCAGCTAGCAAATGCTATAGCGTCAACACTTTGTGACGCTAGCGAATGGTATAACATCAACAAAACACTATAGCAGTATCTTGTGAAGCTAGAAAGTGGACAGACACGTTTATGGTTTATATCAACAGAGTAGCTATTAGTTGGACAACTAAGCTTATACAGGTCTGTATGCTGTTTGATTCCATGACAGTGCCGCCAAAGACAGACAGACAGACAGACAGCACTATCTCATTGTTGATGTTGGAAGGGTAAAGAGCAACCACATGAGCCTTTGAGTGCTGTAGGGAGGAAAATGAGCCTTTTCAGAAATGGTGTGTGGGATACATTTGTCGTCAGCGGTATAAACCAAACAGTTTTTGTTTCAGTCACCAGGTTTCAACCACATTGGGTAAATTCCCGGCAAACGATGATGATATACTCTCCTAAAAGCCTTACCATGAGGAACTATTAACTCTGTTGTCATGGGAATACAGGCCACGTTTTAGAGGCAAGTAGTGACAGGCCTACTTATGAATGAAAACTATTTGATAAATGTCACAATTCCATAAATTGTGTAAAAGGTCATTATCTCATGAACGGGGATAAGCACTGCTAGATCACATTAATCCATGTTAGGGTTGTAAAAGGAAGCTGCCATGCGCATTAACCCAATAAAACCTTGCGCTCCAGTATAATTTCTAATGCTTGCCAAGTCCTCCAACTCTTATTTCTCTAAGCGTGTGTTTTATTACTAATAAAGTGTCCTGTTTCTCTGTTAGTTGAGCACATTGGGCCATTGTTTTGTTCTGCAATCTTTTCCTTCGGCGAGATGCCGCGGTATGCGTGCACATCATAGCCCCTACATGCAACGTTTAACCTTTTTACCTTTTGTAGTAGCAATTGTAGTAGTCTCTTTAGTTTTGTCTTTTTGTTGTATCTAAATTGGTTAGGAAAACGCAAGTATACCTAGCAATCACAGTAAGGGACTCTGACCTAGGATATCATTGCAAGCGAACCTAAGATCCCGTTTATTTATTACCACTTGCGATATAGAGAGCTTAAGTTGCTTCCGCATTATGGGACTAGTTTGGGAAAAATATTTATGGTAATCCATGGCGAAAACAGAATTATTTTTAGATCCCGTTTTAATTGTGTCATGAAGTACACCTGATGTATACTTCATGTCATAAATCATATGTGTGTGGGCCGGCGGCGGGGGGACTCTAACCCAGCGTGAGCTCGAAAGTGTGGTGTCATCACCTAGCAAGTGTGAACCAGCGCTACAACAATGAAGTGTTATGGCATGTTGCGTCATGTGACCAACCAATGTTGGGGCCTAAGAGCTGCAGGAGAAGCAGCAGCCCAAGTAGAGGATGATCTTATCGGGGCCAAGCGTCGCCTAATAAAGCCATCCAGATTGGATGTCACAATGTGTTTATTGTGGCGCTGGGCGGCTGCTTCTGTGTCTCTAATGCACTCCCTGGCATTGAGCACTTCCTCTGAGACAACGGCGTTTCATTAGGCAATGGAAAGACTTCATTACACTCAAGGGGCTCGTCGTTTTGTTTATAGACCTGTGTATGGCCGCTGATTCATTTATCCAGGACACTCTGGCCATTTTGATGGCCGCCACTAGCTAAATTAATGAGGCAGCAGCCGTTCGCCCCTTTTCATATTGCATATTGCAGACACGAGGCTAATAATCTGTCAGGTCACAATATGTGTGATCTAATTAACCGCCTGCTCTTAAAGTATATAGACAATCTCTCTCAGCTTACTCCCTGACGACCTTGGGGCCGTGTGTGCGTGTGTGTGAGACAATATCATCTTCAGATGGCATGTTGCCAAATGCAGCAATATTGGGGAAATTGTTTTGTTCATCACGCCGTTCTTTACCTACACGCACACACACACTGTCTTGTGAGAGGCGGGGGGGTGCTTGGAGGAGCACGCCAAAACCATCGGCACTCAACCTGGCACAGCGTGGGCCGTGTTGCACTGCTTGGTGTCATGGCGACCTGACTGATGAGTGAAAAATACATTTAATTAATGTTGGCTTTGTGCCGGGGGGGGGGTCGAACTTGCTTAACAGGAGTGCACTGCTAGTAATGTGTAAGAAACCACCTATGAATATGAAACATTAGAACAAGAAACCACCTATGATGTATGAATTAGAGATATAAGAACGAGAAATGACCTATGATGTATGAATTAGAGATATTAGAACAAGAAACCATCTACTGAATGAATTAGAGATATTAGAACAAGAAACCACCTATGATGTATGGATTAGAGATATTAGAACAAGAAACCACCTATGATGTATGGATTAGAGATATTGGAACAAGAAACCACCTAACAATCTGAGATAATAGAACAACAAACCACCTATGAATCAGGGATATTAGAACAGGGCAGTTTCCTGTAGTGCCAGATGCGTAAAAGAATGAACCTAAAAACGCAAAGTCAGTTGAATAATGACCAAACGTGAAAGTTGGCTACAGTTTTATAGATCAGATTTTACAGTTTGACACCCAGATGATGGCTCATAGCTTTTGATGTATTTCATATATTTTACTTCACAGTCAGTACATTATCAGTAACAAGATATATATTTTCCTTGTGTCCATATTCTCTCCAAATAACTTTAGCCAGGTTGTTGTTCACCAGACAAGGTCGCAGAGCAAAGCGCTGGTCGTACAGCTACAACTGGACTTACTCGGTCTTCTCCCGTCACCGTGGTGACCGGGGGTAACCCTGGTAACCCCTCCCCCCTCCAGTTCTTCCTTTCACAGCAGAGCCAGCCTTCCGCTCTGCCTGTACGACGTTTACACACATGTTGGCCGTCCATCTGCAGATGACACCGAGCCCCTGCATCCCACATGGTGGTGGGCTGGTTGCTCCACAGGATTTCCCAGGCCTGCCCCTCACGCCTCGGCACACGAGTGCTGACATCTGGACCGGGGGGGCTGTAACCAGGGGCCGTGCAGCTGTTGGCTTCCCTGGGGGAGCACACCATCGGCAGGATCAAGCGGGGCACAGGGCTGTAATTCCACCCCCCCTTCCCCCGATCATATCATCACCAGCCCCCTGGGGCAGCAGAGGGTTCGGGGTGAGGGCTGGTGTCACTGTGCATGTCTCAACTCCTCCAGACGCTGTTGAAAGTCTAACTTCAGTCACAGTACCCTCAATGTTCGGTTCTACGCTTTGCCAGAGATCCGGCCTTTGCGGTTTCCCTGTGACTGCTGCTGTTTCATATGCAGTCTCTGCTCTACAGTATGTGACTGCTAGAGTTTTATATTTCCCTATGCAGTCGCTGTGCAACGTGCATGGTCTGTAGTTTAATTTTGGGGGAAATGTGGAAACAATCTATTTTCTGAGCATGTGAAAGGGCTCTGTCGACCACACACCTTTTAGCCAACTGGGAGAAGCTTTTAGAGCTGCAATAGATGGATCGCAACACCTTGAGCTGTCAATGTTGACAACCATTTGGCAAGCTATTACTTGTCTAATCATTTACATGGTGGCTGAGGGCTAAACCTGTTAAATACAATACATCCTGCATTTGAACCAGAACAGTGGGGGTGAAAGAGTGAATGATTGATTGGCTGACAGATTAGGACCTGCTATATCTAAGAGCTAGGCCCATGTATGCTTAAAACTCCTCAGGTATGTTCTATTGCCATGCCTTATCTTGTCAGCCCCATCCACCCCCGGGCTCCAAGCAAAGTAGGCTAGAAGGTGTTGTCAGCCGTTCCAGCTGGATGGGTTCTGCTGTGGACCTCAGTTTGCCCCGTCAACCTCCCCCAACCATTTGTTTGATTTACCCCTCCTTCATGAGTTTATACACGGTGTAAAAAACCTGTAAACACAAGCTTAGAATGGAACTTCAAAGGGAGAGTTCCTCGAGGGTAGAGCGCTTGTTTAAGGCAGAGTCTAGGGTGAAAATTATAGACCTCCCTTAACATATTCACTTTCAGTCGTGTGTGTGTGTGTGTGTGTGTGTGTGCGCTCGTTCAGTCGTTCGTTCGTTCGTTCGTTCTGCCTAGCCTCAGCCATCATCCTCTACATCTTTTCCCCTTCTTCTCTACTCCTCCGTGTGTGTGTGTGTGTACACGAATAAATGCTTTGTCTCTGTGCCTTCCTATGTCTACGTCTCGGTTCCTGTTCATCCTCCAAGTTCCCTTGGGCGGCACTCGCTAAATGCTAGCTCCTTAGACCACCAAGAGTCCACAAGTATGTCGCTGCCTGCCGCAGAACTATAAATTACCATTAACAAAAAAAAAAATCCTAAATACAAACACAGAGTTGTACCAATATTGAGTAGATTCTCCTTTCATTTTTCTTTGTAATTTTAATTTAGGCTTTTGACTTGATGTCACTTTGCGTTTCAAAGAGTGGATCCACCCTCGGGCCACTAAGCAGCGAGGAGACGGGCGGTAACATAAGGCCGCCATTTTAATTATTTTGCCACACCCGGGACATAAGGTGTAATTTTATCCTAAGCAACGTCTCATGAGTACAATTACAAGCAGCAGATAGTGTTTAGCATTTTTTTGCCCAAGGATGATTAAAGGTGCTGTAGGCAAACTTTGGGACTCAAATCAATGACCTTAAACGGTGTCTTTGAGTCGAACACACAGACAATATATTTGCCCCTAATTATATTTTTACCATCTAATGCAATACCATTTTATTGTCTTAAACCTGATTATTTTAACCATTTTGTATTCCTTACCTTGTTTTTCTGTAATATCTTATGGGAAGCACAGTTGTGCAGTGTCGAACACGTTGAGCTTCACCAACAAACACACACTGCATGTTGCATCAGTGTTTGTCCGTGCGTTTGTCGATTTGTTAGACAGCTGAGTGTTGTTCGGTAGAAGCAGCCAGTCCTCAAATGTACATTCCAGGTTTTTTCGTGCTGTACAGTCTTTCCCAGCCAGGGCAGTGTCTCTCTCCCTGCTCGGCGTCCCACAGGAATCTTCCTTATTACCACATCATTCAGTGTCCCACTTCGCTTCAAATACACATGAGACGGCAGGTTAGACTTTTTCAACTACTCATATATTGTACTGGTTTGGGCTTAATAATGTAAAGATGAGAAATCTGAAAGTATGCAGAGTATAATTTCAGCGAATAACTGTTGGTGTCAGTAATGACAGACCAGGGATGAGCACTGCGTAATCCACTAATTATTCTATTAAGATTTATGAGCCACTTGACAGACGATACATTGAAGGGTGTCCGTTTTTCAGTTTTAGCAGGATCGACACATGTAGATTTTCAACGGCCAGTTTTAACCACAAGGAGAAGGAATCTTCCCTTTTTTAAAGTGGGCTTTATTGTAGTGGAGATCCACTCCTTTTCACCCAGTATTTGTCAGCAGGACTGGGTTACCAACTGCATCTTTGGACCGTTTGTTGGAAAGATCTGGGGAAAGTGCCGGTGCCAGTCGGTGTCCTTTGTATTGTATTAATGTTGGCGTCGGGAGCAAGAAGGCGAGCGCTCCATCGCAGAGGGTGTGCTCAAACGCTCTACTGTCTCGCTGTGTATTTTTAGAGGGATGGTGAAGATGGAGTGGAGGAGAAGTCAGTGTCTGTCCTCTGTTATCCTGCCAACCTGCTCTGGTCAGAAGCAGCTGAGGTCAGCTCACGCTCGTCCCCCGAGCCCAGACGGGGAAGACGCTCCAGGTGCTCCCTCCCTCCCTCCCTCCCCGGCTCCAGCACAATAACACCGGTTGTATATCTACTGCGCCCTTTGGCACAACAGGGGCTGTGTCGATGCATTGCTGCACAAGCGAGGCCCTTAACAAAGGCCGCTACCGGACACTCTTGCCCTTGAGCGCGTTATCAGATGAGAGCGTCTTTTAGGCCTTTTCTGTAGAGGTTTGGAGGGCTGTGAAGTATGAATGGAGCCCTGGCCGTTGTCATGAGCGCTTATCGCATGGAGACCACTGCTGCCCGTGACAGCTTTTTACTTGAGTGGCTTTTTTGACTGCGAGCTGCGTCTTGTGTTGCGAGTGCTTTTAAAAACAGAACTTTTGAGTTTAGACTATAATGCAGTGATTAGTGCCTTAAGGGCCTGTGTGACATCTTGGGTCGCTGCAGGAGTAGGCATAAATGAACCACTCTCAATTATTGTCTTAGAGAAAATAAATGGTAGCTGCCTGTGAATGCTCAGAAATATGCTAAATTGAACCTCTTCATGCATGACAGAAACGTACCGGTGAAAATGTGATCAACTATCAAACTTCTATGTGTAACTATTTCTATACAATATACAGTACAATAACAGTAGACTAAATATTATTAATATGTATATTGTCCCTTTTAATATTAAGGGAGAATCATGCAAACTAAGCGGAAAGTTTTGTTAACTATTTTAGGCAACTGTGATTGGATGGGTTTAGATTATAGCAAGGGCTGGATATTAGCTTGCTTGCTCATTCGTCAAGATATTTTTCTCTTCCTTACATTTTTTTTTTTCCTCTCTGTGATTTAGTGAATGTTTCACTGACAAATCTGAGCCTCTACCCAGCAGCATGAACAAGGCTTCCTAACAGCTGCTGCTGATTCAAAGAGCAATGAACTCTGTTACTTTACAGGCCATCTTAATGGAAACTCTATTACTTGTGAAAGCTTTGCAGTCTGTTCAACCCAAGTTTAATAGAAGAATAAAATAAACATGTACAGTTTCACCGACATACGTGTTAGTAGGAGAATAGTAGACTGATTATGATACAGAATCTTAGGCTGTTAAAAGGTGCATGCTAAATATAAAGGGTAGATTACATTAGCTATCTACCCTACTTAATTTATATTTGGTTGAAAACCCATTAAGAATATGCTGTATGACTGTATCATGTTCACTTATGATACAGTAATATACCAAAACTGGTATATTATAGAATAATTACTCCAGTTCATTAACACTACTATGCCAGAGTACTGCATCTGGCATATTGAACTATGTGAGATATATTGCCATCCGGCATATTAAATTGAGAGATTAGACGGAGATGTATTACCCCCTGCTAATATATTGAATTATTGCATGGCACTGGAAAAGCATGAAGCGTATAACCTGCAATGACTGTGGTACAAGCCTAAGGTAAGAAAAAATGTAAACCAATTTTTTTTTTTATCCCGGATATCAGAAAACGTAGTTTCTTCTCCGTAGTTAACACAGGGCTGCTTTCAGCACCCTCAGCCAAATCCTGCATTTTTTAAGTATGAGGCAATATAGAACATAATCCCATTGGCACAAAGGCTGACTATATGCAGATATGATCATTTTCACTGAAATGCTGAAATTCACTTTTACGTGAGACTATGAGTTAGAGCTGTTACTTGTAGGCTTCGGAGTTATGACATCCCTTCATGGCAGAGTTCTTTTGGGTACATTTAAACAGCGAAAGCTTTTAAAAACACTGCTGTTGTGGTTCAGATACAAGCAGGTCCAAGTCGAGCTGGCTGTAACTCTGGCTATGATGTAAGCAAAGAGCCAGACCTCCGGGGGCATTTTTGTGGGATGGAGTGCTCATTCCAGCCAGGAATCTCTTAACTGCTCATTTTAATATAGAAGGGTAAGGCATTATGTTTGCCAAACAGTAATGCTGTATAGACTCTAGAGACTTATCAGGGCTACTTAAGTTAAATGATTAATTTTCTTCATTTCTAGCAAATGAGAACTGAACTGCATATTTGCCAAGCCTAGGTCTCGTGACTTGGTTTTAGCTAACTGTGCAGATTCTGATTATTACGTCTTTCTACATCTGGGCACAATTTAAGGGACAGAAATGCATTTGAGCCTCACATTAGAATCCTCAAATTATGCTTCTATAGCAAACTATAGTGCCAAGACGTTAAATTATGAAGTAAGGTAAAATGTGCATTTACTATACTACAAGGTATTAAAACTATTATTACAGTTTTATCACAGCTCAATCTAGTTACAACATGTACAATAGAGCAAAAGAGTGAAAGCATTGAACTGTTATAATAGGAAACCTGCAATGGTAAATGGACTGCAATTATATAGCGCTTTTCTAACCTTCCGGCCAGTCAAAACACAAAACACTTTACAAGCAAATGTGTCATATTTAAGTTACTTTTATATAAAATTCCAGACCATTCTCTTTTGAGATTTAGCATACAATATTTATGTTGCAAACCGGAATTTACAATAATTTTATGGATGATCGGTACAGTAGGATTAAAAAGACGTGTTCTGTTGTGGTTATGGATCTTCTAATGGAGAGCACAGTTTCAAATCCTTTTAAAACACCTTATGTGTTTTAGGAGAGTTGTAAGGTATCATAGTTTTAGGAGTTTAAGTAAACATTTGTAAAGGTAGAGATCATGCTAAAGGAGCATTTATTTAATGTATGGCTCAAAATTTATGAAGGAAACACGCCTACAGCTAATTTAGCCAACTAAAGGAAACTGCACCATTAAGTTAATTCCCTCAAGAACCTACATGTTCTAGTGCAGTTGTATTTCCAGTTATACACAGTACAAATAAGTACATGATGCCATGTTAATGAACAAGATTCTCTTCCAGTGGAAATGTACTGAGAATATAATACTTCAATCACCCTGTGTTCTGTGCGTGTTATTGTCTGTCGGGAGCCCAGCATATCTAATCCAGTTGTTTTGAATGCTTACATGCTTGTCTGTCGTGACAGGCGTCGATGGGTGATGCGCTAAAATAGGTCTGGGAAATGCTGCGAGGCTCAACAAGTGTCAAACACCTTTCAAATCAAATTATCATACAACTTTGCTTGGCATCCATATTGCGATATGAAGCTCCATCAATATTATTAGTGTCAGCCATCCCTTTATTTGAATAGACTGCGTGATTGCAAGGCAAATAAACATAATTTAGCAATACGCTTGTGTCAGGGAAAAATGTTGCTGTAATTGTACTTTGTACCATCTTTGTTCTGGCTTATACACATTTAATTGGTTAGTTCTTTACCCACTGTATTCTGTCAGAATCTCAAGTTTAGTAAAATCTAATTCTCTTCAATCGTGCCATCTTGTATTCAGAGCATCTTGAGTGCTAGAGTGCAGAGATTGCTTTCACATCATGTCTTAATATCCCCTAACGACTACAATATTAATGTCTGATAGCATTCTGTGTCTGAGAATATTAAGCGTTTTATTTAAATTTTGCTATGCGGTCAACTGTAACAGTTTTCCTCCATTTGCTTGGAAACCTGCTTGCGTGCTGTGCTGTGTAGTAATACTGGACAGTTGTGATATGTGCCAGTTTACTATGTACAGTTCTCACACCACAGTTGCTCTGTCCACAAATATCCTTTGTTCTTGGCTTGTGGTTGGCGGTGTGAAGTGTTTTTTAGGTGTAATGGCGGGGGAAAAGCTGTGATTCTACATAAACGCAGCCTGTGTTGTGTCATGTCTCTGACATTAGCGGTGCGTGTAGCTGCATTATACAACGTAGGCTACTTAATACCAATGCATGTCACCGCCTTTATCGCGGATCACCTTTAAGTGTAGCGTGGGTACATGCTACATGCATTCACACCTACATACAGCTGTCTTGTATCCTGAAACATATTTGAATGCCATTCATGGCGACTCCAGTTCACTTTACGTTACTTAAGCATTTACAGTGGCTTTATCTGTCTAGTCCACCTATAATGAAGAATACATGGATCCTTTCCTTATTGCAGCTTGGAACCTTCTGATGTCTAGACACTGCGCTGAGTCGCTAGGCATGGTGCATGTGCTCTCATAGGCTGTGGCACAGCAGTCATATGTAGGCGTGTCCATAGTGGTCATACCGTGTGAAATCTCTGCTGTCATAGAATGATTGCTGTTCCAGTTAATAATGATTTAAATGTTCAAGAATGAAAGCATTGTTGGGATTTGTCACCAGGTTGTCGGTGTGTGCTAAGCCCTGCGTAACCCGGGCTGTCCCGGGGAACCTTAGCTCCAGGAGACATCTGCATAGAGGCGGGAAGTGGGATGGGAATGGCTTGCAGGAACAAAGGGCCTTCTCTGTTCTGTCACCAAGTCCAGTCCGGCCCTCAGAGGTCTCTTTCACATTCCTCCCTTGTTAGTGCTCTCAGCCCACTGGGGTAACCGTAACCGGAGCTCCCATCCATCCACTGGGAGCAGATAAGCTACCTGGGTGAAGGTTCCAGCAGGCCTCATCACATGTAGTTCCTTTTAGTTATGAGCGAGATAACATTTCAACACAACGGGAAGCAGAGAGGGTTGGAGAAAGCTAATTCCAGGGCAGGTCAGCGAGGGAACATAATGGTGCTGTACTGCATTTAGCCACTTATTAAAATGTTTGCCGTGATTCATCATTGCAGCCCCATTGAGCTGCACTGGACGCGTAATACTAAAGCCATTATTGAGGGTGTGCCACGCACCATTATATATGGTGAGGAAACGCTTATTCTTAAAGCCTGGGTACGACCCAAACCTCCATTTCACTAGAAGTTTGTTTGGCGTGAAAGATTCCGCATTGTCCACAAACGTTTAAGAAGCTCTGTGGCTGCACTGTAAATAATGATAGGCTTCTATACTAGACATGTCAGCAACACAAAGGAAATTACCATCTTTAAGATACCGTTAATTGGGCTGTGCTTTGTGGCACACAATGCTGCAGAAGGAAGAACCAAAGCCATTGTGACAGTGTTTTGTTTTGACAGATGGGTATTTCTGTGGGAGGCTGCAGTTCTGTCTTTGACCACTGGGCAACTCCAGTGCAATACAGAAGGCACGATTTATGTACCCCGCCCTAATTCAGCCTGACCGCACCGAGGTTTAAACTGGCACCCTGCACACACAAACTGCTGAATCATCACTCCTGCCCATATGTAGGTTGTTTACAGGAAACCCAAGATTGTTATTTATGCACTTGGGAAATGAACTGTTTGAGTTCTAGACCTCTTAATTGACGTCGTATAGTGTAGCGTGTGTGTGAAGGTCTAACGGTGTAGTCGGTCTTTCTGGAGAAAGCGTGTTGATATTTTGCCCTCAGAAGCTCTGCACCCCCACACTGAAAGGGCATTGCGGAGGCTAGGATGGTGTTGTTGCATGGTGTGGTCTGCCCCACGTTGTTTGTGTTTCTATTCATGGAGCCAGGGCTTTGTATAATGTATTTATTCATACATTCATATATTGTGTTTAGTGCGTGTAGAAAGCTGTAAGCTGCTAGCTGACCATATTGAGATGATTTGTTGAATTTGATTAAAGGTGTTTTAGCTTACAATCGCTAGTATACCTGTTCAACTATTCTACTCCCGTGACACCTTTCTGGGTGGAGGACATGGTTCGGTAGGGGAGAGAGTTGCCTAACCAGCCCTTCTGACACCACTTAGCGAAGTGATTAGTTGTTGCTTGTAAGACCACAACTGTTTGTTCAGTTCTGCTGCAGCATAATGTAGACTGTAACTTGTTGGTGCGTGCTGAAGATATCCCCGTGGCTAATCGCACATCAACATCCGGCTATCTCACTCACACAAACCCAATAAAGCCGCACTTATAAAAGGCCTGGGGAAAATGTTACTTTGTTTGCTTGAGCTTAGGTTGTTCTCTGAAGAATGCACTTCTAAAAACTCCTTTTGCTTTATATGGCTGGGATAGCAACACACAGCTGATTTCACTGCAGTGATGAGGGGCTGTCTCATATCCTGCACAAGGCCTCTCAAATATCCTGCACTGGCACCAGTCCATTCCACCCTGGCTTGTTGCATGCAGAGTCAAATCAGGCCAGACCATGTCCTCTCTCTCTGTGTCCATCTCTCTGTCTGTCTCTCTGTCTCTCTGTCTGTCTGTCTCTCTCTGTGTCTCTCTCTCTATCTGTCCCTCTCTCTCTCTCTCTCTCTGTCCAAAGGACCGCCTTTCGCTATGAAAGAGCCAATTAAAGTGACACAATGGCGTCTCAAATTAGATTGGCATGGGCCGCCCGGAGGCAACGGTCCGCCATTGTGCCCGTGTAGTGCGCTTACCAGGCAGGCTTCACACTCCCGCCACTCAGTCCTGCTTGCTTGCTGCTCGTGCACACACACACACACACACACACACACACACACACACACACACACACACA
>JAODVN010100530.1:0-16119 GCA_025434125.1 Chologaster cornuta
CTATTACATATCGTATCCATCTCACAACAATATCCTAGCCTTGGCAATGCGTTTGCAAATAATAGTGCTTATTGTGTAACACTTCTGAAAATTATCCTGTGTTTTTCTTTTGATTAAGTTCAAATTGGCTTATCAACAAACTTCTATATATCCATGATATAGCAGTGTTATTGTCATATACATTACAACAATGAATGTCTATTATTGTTTCAGAGAAAAATGACATTAAAGCATATTCCATGATGCATTTAAAATGTTAATCTAATAAATGTAGCCTATAAAATATTGTAAGCTTATACAATTAGCTTTAATACTTTAAAAGCTAGCTTTTACCATTAAAATAAACCCACCCTGAACAGTGAACATTGTTGTGTTACCCCCACACTTAAAAAATAGAATGCTGTGACTTGAACAACTTTTGTCTATCTCCAACCTATACTCTCCAAAACATTTAAGATGGTGGTGTCCTCTCAATTTATCCCAGTTAAATTCCAATAACCTAAAACGATTTCAGTCTGGATTCTGTCCAAAACACAGTTTATAAAATATATTCAAATAGCCTACACATAATAATTAATTCGGCTATTTAGGCATATTTAGCTAAGTTGTATTTCAGACAAGGTAAAGGAAGAAACCCCATTGCATTAATTTATAATTATATATATTAAAATAGGATCTACATATTTTCCTAGTTAGGCCTAAATGTAGACAGATGTTTTATATGTTACAATCAGCAACAGCCAGGGTGGCCCTGGCTGCAGTTCAGAGGCTATTTGTAGTCTGTAAATATACTGGGCTGTGAGCTCACATTAAATAGTGAGTACCAGACGATTTGGTAAATATGACCTACGGTAGCACTTTATGTCAAAAAGTAGGCCTAGACATAATGCCACTGAACAACAGATGGCAGCAGAGACCATTATACGGTTTTATTTTGTCCTCTGAATTTATATATTTTCTATTAGCCTACCGAAACAACATGTGTGAATCCATTATTTATCTAACAGTCACTGCAGACACGTCTTCACACAACTTTAAAGAAATGATTTGACAAATATAAGCTTGTTGTCAAGGAGTTGCTAAGGAAGTGAGAGGGATAGAGTAAGCGGAGGAGGGTTTTCCGGTTAAAGTTTCCTTTGTGATTCGGAAGTGGTAGTGCTCCCAATGCCAAAGTCGTCTACGCTACCTTCATAAACAACAGAACATAGCAACAGTGACAGGTAAGAACAAATACATCCTTCTACGATAATATCATAATTGTATGTAAAAGGCATATAGAGTAGTTTTCGACATGAACCTTTATCTGCGAAATCACTGGTGGTGTTCAACTAGCAAGCGGTACCGTACCGTACCGTACCCTGGCTAGCGGTAGTTAGCCGTCTGGCACTGTCTGCACTGCAGTCATGGGTGCGAATCACCGTTAAAAGCTAAATTGTATACTAAATGATATACTATTCCGATAAACAATGTGAATAATCTGAAACGATGTTTCGTCTAGGTTTACATTTTGATATTTACTGACGAAAGCGAATTTGACTGGCGTCTTCTTGTCTGCCTTTTGGACAAGTTTCCACCCAGATTAGCTAACAATAGCTTAGCGAGGCTGTCTATTTTGGCCAGTGACAGCTGTGTTGTAGGCTACTGCCCTGTGACATATGTGGGGAGGTCTCCTGCCACTTGGATTTGACTATACAAATGAGTTTAGTGTTCCGTGTCCTAATTTTCGTTCGGTCTTAGGTCTTACGCAAGACTACGACAGCATTGCTATTTTTACCGTACAGTACATTGTCATAACACCGTGATAAGACCCTGAAATATCCATACAAATATTTCTGTTATGTCAAGACTCCTTTTCCCCACCTCTTTAAAAGGATCATCCAGAAAGATGACCTGCTGAAATGGGAAGACGCCCTTCAAAGATTTAGTTGCAGGTAAATTGATGTTGCACCAAAGGCTATACTGTACAACTTCTCTATACACACACTAACTGCACCAATGACCAATTAGTTTATTTGTTTGGTTTTCTCCACATTGAGGTACATGTTTTTGTGACTGTCTGTAAGAGCACCTTTCTGATCATTCAGCAGTTCATATTCTCATAAACTAGTTTATAGCCATGTAAATACTACTGTAGGAATGTATGCGTGTTGCATGTTGCAACACACCCACCTCTGGGCAAGAAAAGAACATGCAGCCAAGTTTATTTATTTGAAAACTAAAATATATTAACCAAACATGCATAGTTGTTTGCTTTGGTCTTATGCTGTTGTGTTTTGTGATACATGATGTGCCTTTTTAAGGCATATGCATTATCACATGACACTTGGTGTCATGGAATTGTAATAAATGTCTTAACTTTGGTTAAGCATTCACAAATGCCATTAGAAAATATATTGGGGGATTTTGTACTCTGAGCCAGTTATGCATAATGACAATGTTAATTTTTTTATCTATGATAGTGTGATACAATGTCATATTCAAAAGGAATTCATTGATTGGGTGTCAGTTATCACGCTACTGAATTTAATTGCTGTATTATTTTCTCTTTAGTAAACACTGATGATGAGATGTCCTGTATTCTAAATAGAAAAACTTGCTAGTATTTGTTTCTGCTTGTAAAACGTGATCTAATATGGGATTTGAATAGTTATAATGGGATTAGGTTAAAAGAAAAGAACAATTACAACATAACATGTTTTATTATTACCAGCTAATTAAATAAGGGAATAGCAGAGGACAGGTAAACAACTGATTTCATACAATGTCTGCAAACCAAGCGCCTTCAAAATAGACTGGGTGATTAAAATGAATGATCTTTTTAAATTAGGCTGCGTGTAGGCAGCCAGGCTGTTTCTGTCCTGTTGTACAGTAATAACAGAATCATGGTCTGCACCCTATGGGCAGAAAATACACATTTGCCGAGAGAGAGCTCTGAAGATGACAGCTCTGCAGTGGGTAGCCAATTTCTAACCTAGTAAACAGGTATTAGTGATTTATTTGCTGTCCGTGATGCTGGGAACATACCGGCCCATCCCTTAGATGAAGTCGCCTGTCAGTCTGGAGAAACGTGTTCAGACTGTATTTTAAAAACGGGAGAACAGCAACAGTTGTTAAAGCACAAAAAAAGTGCAATTTCTGTTTTAATCTCTAGCCCGCAGCTCTGCATTCTTCTTATTCCAGTTGTGCTCTAGCGTGAATGTTTTGTGTGTGTGTGTGTGCGCGTTACATTATTGCTAAAGCAAGTTGCTCATTGTTATGATGCTAGCTGTCAGGCGGGTTGTAGCCTGCAGATGTTCTCCAGCTATACCCGTGCTCACACATTTCTCTTGTCTTGTTCCTCTCCCTACCTCTCTATTACTTGGAAGAGGTTACTTATGGCACAGAGAATAGTCTCCTGAAGACTACTGTTAGAGGGGGATGGGGTGAGGTGCTCAAAGTAAACATCAGTAAGTTTGGCATTCTGCGACACAGAAGGCGAAATAGATGGAAGCTCTGTGCCCTTTTATTGACCTTTTAACATTTAAAGCTGCACATTGCTAGGAGATCTAATGATCCATCCCATGTGTTTGCTGGACTGTAGGTCTCACCGTCACACTGGCAACGCTGGACAAGCAGCAGGGGGCGGAGGCAAGTCCCAGCGGCGTTGTCATTGCCGGGATGAAGGTCTCCGCCCCCAGCCCGCAGAGTGAGACGGTGACCACTGAGCTCCAGGAGCTGTCTCTTCAGCCTGCGTCCAAGCTGCTGCCTCTACGGGAGAGGAAGAATGGTGAGTGAGTCTCCCTTGTTCGGTCCTCCAGCCAAGCCTCGGCATGCTAACGACCTGCTGCTGTCGTCTTTTGGACACTTGACTCACAGCGACATCCCACCTCTCTGGGGAAACGTATCGTTATCTTACAATGGAAATAAAGTCACCATTTATTGGAAGGACTGCAACCCACATGCAGCCAGTATAAAAATATAAATTGCCTAATTTGGTCTCTTAGTCGAGGTGTTCATTTATATAATTTATTTTTAGATGATTTATAAATGAAATCCTGCAACCTTGTTTATCCTTCTTTCTCTCCACTCTCACCTTAATATAGAGCCATTGGGCTCGTAGGGAAACTGCATTGTTTTGTGCTCAAGCTGAATGTTTTATCGCTGCCCCATCTTTCACACAGATGGAATAGTTCCAACATAAATTCCACCAAGATTAAACCCACAGTACAAAGGGAAGTCAAACTTGTCTGTGCAGATCCTTTATTTCCCAGAAGACAGCTTATCTCGTCACCACAGGGGGCATTCTAAAGGTTTACTTGCCCTGAGATTAGGTGTCAAGGTGGAGCGCATGCTTATTTGTGTACAGGGGCGAGCTCAGTGAAGCTGAGTAACTCTCGCTCTTCCTAATTTTCCTGCAAAACCAGTGTTGTAGATTACAGGATAACACAATATGACACATGACTGGGAGGACTATTAGGTGCTATGCAGGTTTTCCATGTTTAGCTATATCAAGATGGCTTGTTTGCGGTCTGCCGCCGGTATGCACTGTTCCTGCAGCAATGTGTGTCCACACAGTTCTCATGACTGATTTGCACTGCGATCAAGCTGGTTTGTTGTGGCCATGAAGCAGCCTAACCTCACGTTGCAGAAGTAGCAAAAAAAAACTGCTACATTTACACAATAGAATGAAGAGGATGAAAACCAAAATTGCTTTTATGCAAATTGCAATATATTGCATATATTGACAAATGAACAGTGATACCATTTGTTCCCATGCAAATAAATAAGGCATTCCCATAGACACATTAAAGGCTTTAAATTTCAATTTTTGTTAACATTACATCTAAACCGTGAAACGTTTGTGACCGGGGGCTGTAAAAAATGTAAGACTTTGGTTAAAAGCACACATTTAAACATGCAGTATAAATTTCAGCACTGAAGAAAAAAAACCACAGATTTTAGAGGCAGATACAAAACCTTTGGCAGCATCTGCAGGAATTTGTTATGGGCCAAGCTCACACACACCTTTTTATGTGCAGTCAATCATAGTGGCCATTGTTCTCGGGTGGGTGTAGGCCATCCTGTTTTCTGGGACACATTGACTTCACCTGCTGTTGACTTGTCAGACGGGGAAGGTGAAAATGGACCGGTCAATGATTGACTGCATACAGTAGATCACATGAAGGCTAATAGGAACTTGCACAGCAGCTGTACGAACATTACGTGAATGTTTCGAACTGTGGGAGCAGTACTGTCGCCGGCTTAAACAATACAAATGATCATGAATAACCACATGATGGTGATTAACACACACAGAGAGCCTGGGGCCACCACTCCCAAATTTAAAGAACCGCTGTTCACCATGGCTATGGCTGCAAAGAGGCATGTTGCTGCAAGAGATAACTTGACGATGCTTTCAGTGCACTAGGGAGACGTGCAGTATCTGAGCCCAGGGAGAGAGAACGCACTGAAGGCCTATCGAGTCCCACATATCTGCTCTCTCCATTACGTAATCTGTAGCTGCAGTTGTGCAAGATGTAAAGCGTTTATCCCTGCAAAGAATTGTTGTCAACGCTCTCCCAGGAAAGTAACAGATTCAGACAGAAATAACACACAGCTACGAGGATCACGTCAACTAAACGGGGCGAGCAGCATTTCCCTTAATGACCTTTCACGTTCCCGTCCACGACACCCTGGCGAGGAGTGTTCCCCAGCGTACGGAGCGCGCTCAAGGCGTCTGCGGCGGCCACCAGGAACCAGTGGCAGGGTCGGCTGAGTGAGTGGGGAAAACCGAGACTGGATGGGTGTGTGGTGTGTTCTAGGAGGCTATGGTGGGCACCAGTCATCTACCCCTCCCCCCACACACACCAGGGGGGCCAGTGGGCTGAATGACCTACAGCTTTCTGTAGAGAGAGAGAGGGGGGCGTATAAAAAGTAGAGACTAGGGGACGGACTGGTTGTTCTTCAAGGAACAGCAGTGCACACGCCCTCTCGCTTGCCGGGGCGTGCACACACTTGTAGACGGTCACAGCAGCCAGGCACCTGGGTGCAGCCCCGAGCGGGGAAATGTGAAGCTCAGTGGAGCTTGCAGTGTGCCAGTGTGGGGGTGAGACGGGGGCAGGCTTCTCCGACTACTACTGTTCAAGCCAGAGGCCTGTCGATGCCTTTTTGTATCTCTACGCCATTCCGAATGCCTTTTCTCTGGAGCACGGATTGTTAAAGGTTTGCGGGCCACTGTTCTACAGCATGGTACAGAGGGAGACGACAATTCACTCAGGTACGGTCAAGTCCCACGTGCATTTCTGTTGTGCTCTGTTGCAGAAGGGAGGGTGTTTTTAAATGGCGATTTTGACTGGTTGGTTGTTGCTGTTGTGATTTGACGGGACACTTTTGAGATCGTCTGTAAGGGCCGCTGCCAAAGCAGATGTCGTTTTTTTTGGACTTCTGGAAACATGTAATGGCATGCGGTGAACTATTCCCTCTGTGGTTCGAAGGGTAAAGCCTGTGGCTTGTAATTCATCTGCTAGGGTTAGGGACGCACCACGCTGACGCATCACAGGCTGCTAGAAGAAGACTCAGATCCTATCAACACAGTCCTGCTTCACTGTCATAGGCGTCATCACACATGCTACTGCGGAGTAAATGGGCCTGTCGTAGCTTTTATTGGATCTCATTTGACCAACAGGGTTTTAGAAGAAGATGCGTCTTTATTGTCCCCTCGAGGGCAGGTTTTTTTAGTCCATGGGAACAGGAGCACGTTTCTGAACTACTGCACACAGAACATTGAATAACAGCACTGTTATTTGCTCAGTGTGTGCGTGATAATGATGATGCAAAGCAGCCTAGCTGTTAGAAGCAGCCCGGATGAGTCGCCAGCAGCTGTCACATTGCCAACGCAGGCCCTGTCTCAGCCATGTCTCGGGGCAGAGCCGAGGAGCGGCCAGCCCACTCTCCGCTAGTGTGCTGCCGTGATGGCAGCGCTGACAGACTACGCTCTCCTGGGGGGAGAGGAGCGATAGTTTACTTCATTGAAAACAGCTGTAGTCCCTCCCCTCGTCCATTAGGACTCGCTGGCTCCCTGTACCAGGTTGTAGAGCGCAGGCTATGGCTGCAGCGACAAGGGAATGTACTGTATGCTGCCCAGGCTTGCTCAGGCAGACTGTATCAGCAGAGAGTCTGTGCTCAGGCATCACTGTGAAGTGACCCAGTCGGTTCAGGACAGTGTTGTTTTAGATTGACCCTAGCTGGAGCTAGCTGGAGCTAGCTGGGGCTAGCTGGTGCGGGGACTCCTTGACTGCTTGTAGCGCGGGTGTCGCCTGAGTCACCGTAGAGGTCTGTGAGCTGGCCTCCCTGGCCTCTTGCCCAGTAAATTCACTGCCTGCCTAAACACAGGGCCTCTCCTGACTCTCGTTGCAGTAAACAAGCCGTGCTCCCGCCGGCTTGGCGACGTGGGGCTGGTGGGGCTGCTGTGAACCCCCTGCATTGAGAACCTTTTATAGAGAACAGGCTCTTAGAGGTTACAGTGGACAAGATAACAGTACGGGAGGGGGGGCTGGGACCTGACTTCACTGGGTATGGGGAGGTGGGAGACGTGTGTGTGTGTGTGTGGACTGAAACCAGCCTGAGGCCGACATTCCAATCACCCTGTGGGAGGGGTACAGGAATCGGCTGGACCATATCACCTTTCTGACCCCCAGCTCGCCATCTGATAGGAGCTATGCTGATAGTTTTCTAACTATTTTTTCTGTCCAGAAGATAGAAAACGGGGTCGACATTCTAGAATAATCCCAGTCCGCGGTGAACATTCAGCCATGCTAGCATGGTTCCTTACTTTAACGTGTGTGTTCGTGTTCGTACTGTTATATAATAGTATGGGAGGCTGCCAGTGGTAGAGGCCCACTGCCGTGTGTCTGTGTGTGGGTAGCGGTGAGACTGATGAATAGAGAAACACAATAAAAATAACAAAAAGGTGGAAACCAACCAACTGCAAAAAATAGACATTAAAAGGTCAGTGAGTAGAAGGAAGAAGGAACCCGTCTGTTTGTTGATACTGCAATCACACCTCTATCTGTTTATCTGATGTCCTTAGTTTTCCCCATTACAGACTGCCCCGTTTTTCTTGTTATTCAAATGTATTCAATTAGTGCAAAGGTTGCCGCATTAAGACAGAAACCAGACAACATCAGAGTGCAACCTCGAGGAAAGGAAGTTTTTTTTTTGTGTGTGATCTCTCTTCCCTATTTGTGTTGCTAACGCATCTCTTGAGATGAAACTATCTGGGGAATGTACTATTTTTTTTAAAATCACAAATTAAAATTACATCTAAAAAAGGAGATAACATTCTTACAGGCAAACATGTGCGCAGTCTAAACATGCAATAGAGCATCTACAACAACACTAATGGTTAGTTGAAAGCCTTGCATTCCTTTAGCAGAACGGCCATGTATCTCATGAATGCACACCAATTTGACAGTGGTTATTTTCCATGGGACATGGCCACACAGCAAAACGGTGCCTCCACAAGCTTGTCTTGGGGCGTGCAGTTACAGGCTTTTGGCATGTGTGGCACATTGTAGTTTCAGCACATATGCACACAGTCCCCTTTATTGGCTAACGAGAGTGTTGCTGCATAGTGTTGTTTGGATATCCCTAACCCAAGGCTAAAGAAAGTGCTTGTGATTTGTAGATGTGCCGTTTGGAACATGCTGCACTTTCCTCTACAAGCCCACTCCTGTATCTTGCAGGTCTTCTTATGCTATATCTGCATGCAAGCTCACGCTCATCTCAAATGCCTTTGGTGGAAAAAAGAATAGACTGCACATTTATTTTGTTACAGTTTTTGGCACTGCAATATGCACTAAACAATCTGCTTTAAAGGCAGTCGTAAGGTTATTGTATCTGTATTACAAATAAACATGAGGAGTGTCCACTGAAGTGTGTGTGTGTGTATGTGTGTACTTTTTCACATGCAATTTATTTAAGTGCCCATGTCTTAATATCTGCATGGGGCATATTATGCACATCAATGCACAAACTGAGGATATGTATCAAGTGACTAATTATTATTCCCAGTGGTGTGTGTGTGTGTGTTAATGAGAGATTAAAACATTCTCTTACATACACAAAATAAAGTATCTATCTGGTGATGACTCACTGGGCTTGCTGTGTGTGTGTGTGTGTGTGTGTGTGTGTGCTGTACTAAATGGTCACTGATGAACGTAGTGGTCATCAAGTCCTGTTATTTGCTTATGATGACAGAGACATCAAGCTATGCTACACTCAGAAGGAAACCAGCTCTGATAAGAAGTTGGTGCATAAGGGCCACTTACAACCTATTGTCTTACAGAACTTTAGAGTTAACACACCAAAACACCAGATGGATGAATGGAGCGCTGGTCCCTTTTTTGCGCATGCATCAAGACGTGCATCTATAGCTACAGTAGCGATTCTTAAACCTGATGTCATCCAAAGTTGAAAATGTGGGGTTGTAAGAGGCTTTTAGGTTGGTCATCTAATGGTTTGACATAGTTTTCATTAGTTCTCATATAGTATAAGAACCGCTGGTGCTGTGGTTTTCATATTAAGTGTTAGTGGCTTTTTAAAAGTAGTCTCCAGTGTATCCGCAAGGTATTGTGGACTTTTGTGTCATTAGATAATATGCTCTTGCTGGGGGAAAACAGATGCTTTACAGATGCTGTGCTCTTTCTTTCAACCCTTAATTGTTCTGCTTTCATTACTCACTCTGACATGCTAATTAGCTCCGGCTGTCTGTGTATGCTGTACATCTGTCCATGCAGCCTCTGTTGCCTGTAACTGAATTGGATTACTGAATTAATATCTGAATTATTGACGGAATTAGCTGTGAAAGAGAGAAGGACTTTGCTACTCTGTTGTTCTGTAAAGCAAGACATGCATGCTTAGGTGGTTAAACAATTTTTTTTTCCAGATGTTCTTATGTAAGTGAGTCAGAATATGATAACCAGCACAGCTGGATAAGAACCCCCCCCCCAAAAAAAAACTTCAAAATGCATAAGCCTGAACCTTGGCTAACCCAACTTGTCTGTTTCCTCAACTGCTGCTCTTTCATCCAGCTGTACTACATACAGTAGTGCTTCATTTTACCACCAGATGTTAGCTGCATTTGGATTTACAGTCATTGTGGTGCTTTAATACACCA
This sequence comes from Chologaster cornuta, assembly GCA_025434125.1. Lineage (NCBI taxonomy): Eukaryota > Metazoa > Chordata > Actinopteri > Percopsiformes > Amblyopsidae > Chologaster > Chologaster cornuta. Next base: position 10,157 of record JAODVN010100530.1, read on the forward strand.
GGCCAACTTACCTGCTGCATTCTACAACTGCCGCTGCCGCAGAGGTGAACGGTGGTGGTCACCTTTCTTGGGCCTTATTGCCAGTTCAATGTGTTTGCATATGAAATTGCTCCAGCCTTTCTCCCCCCACCCCGCCAAAAGCCCACCTATTCCTTGACATCAGTAGCATTAAAGTGGTCTTTGTTTAGGTGACACAGACCTGTATAACCCCCGGGCCTACTAGGAGCCATCGCTGTTCTTTCTGTAGCTGGATCAGGTGTGGCTGTCATGTGTATACATAAAATGCAATGTAGCAATCTAAAATGATCTACACATACATGAAAGAATTGGCATATATGGTAGAGCCAACACTATTTACAATGTTAATGCTAGTGTTAACTACTCTAAGCTGTGTTCATATGCTGGTAATATTGGTGTGGACAGTCTGCCGTTGTATCCTCCTCCTGATAAGTGCATCTCAATCCAACATCTATTTATTAGGATGTCAGTGTGTTGATAAACATAAATGAGTGTTATTGGGAACTTCTTTCCTGCTTTATAAGCTAGGACTTTATTACAGCCTGGAACTGCAGAATATGATACCGTCCTTCCCGGTGCATTAACCGTGCACATAGTCTGATAAACGATTGTGAATTAGAGACAACAAATCTTCTTGCCAAACGGTGCACAGAATCCATCTTTATCAATTCTGATGTCGAAAGCAGCACGATTGAGTCACAAACAAACAGGAAACACTGCTGATGGAAACACCGGTAAATTCCGCAGCTGTTGAAGGGGTTGCAGAGGAGAATTAAAGGTGGCGGTATAGGCCAAACAGGAAGCAGAGAGGGGGAGAAAATCACCTTCTGTTTCACGGCAGGAATGTCAGTGGTTGATGTCTGCCCACTGCCACTCCAGCAATGGGAATGTTTATGTGATCTTTCCCGCAATCCGAAACGTACTGGACCTTTGTGTATGCGTGTGGGGCAGGAACAAAAGTCCATGGCATTTGATACCTTGCATGGTAGAATACACATTTCTCTTTGCTGTGGGTTTTTAGAGGTAGAACCTTTTCTCGTGCTACTACTTAGTTTATTCTTGCGAATTTAAGGCCTGCACAATTGATTCCATAAGATCCTTATTATCCTTATTTTCTATTAATTATACAAGTTTTTTTTTAGACCAAGACTTGGCTGATAGGTGGTCCTTGTGCCTTGTTTCGATCACATGTTTATATTTAGTTGCCAGGCCAACAATAGTTTGTAGTGTGGCCTATTGCTATTTGGTATTTTATCAATTAAAATAATTTACAGATTTATATATTTATAGCACATGTTTTATTTACGTTAATTAATATTTTCTGACATAAAAATATTTGGAAGAAAATACGTTTTGGATTAAATAATTTGTAGGCAGTACCGGAACCCCTGTTAAAGACCTCTGTTCCACACCACTCCCAAACCCCTAGATAGCCAGTCGTCCAGCTAGTCAGGCCTGAGACACAGTTACCATATGGGCTGAGCTACAGTATGGATGGGTTTAGGGTGTACTCCATACATTTCTACTGACAGGAAGTCTAGGGCACACCGTGTCAGCTACACCAACCAACAGTGTGGTTAGGCTGATGCATACCCTGCATTTTCATGCAAAATGGAGCTTAACTTTTTCTTTGCACGTGAAGGTTGAGAAAATTTCACCCGAGGCCAGATATCTGCACTGGTAAGTTCCCAAAGGCAGAGCTCTGACTTTGTAGATGGCTAGACTAACTAGTGAAGCTAATGGCTGGGCTCGCCTCCCTGTTGGGCTGTTGTTGGCTTTGTCATCAGTCCTTTCATGCGTTGCAAAGCAAATATTAACAAACATCACCAAGAGTAGGTTATAAGGAAGATGTAGTTAGTTGCAGCCATAACTCAGTAGCCTAATACTAGTAGGGCGGACATAGTAATGTTCCATTGGTTTCACACATACACAAATATTTATTTTCAGCATTTCTCTGAATTAGTTTACCGTATCTTCTGTGTTTTACATTATCTTTTCAAAGATTGCTTTTTGGTTAGCCTACTCAAAATTGAAAAACGTTGCAGTAAGACAGAACAACCAGGTGGAGAGTGTATTTAGTCTTCGCCTGTTTCAAACAAGGCATAGAAAAACATTTATTTTCAGATAATCTGTTAATTGCATCAACATTGTCATTGTAAAAACTGTTTGTGTATTAAACGTCGTTACATGCATGGGTATTTTCCGAAGCACTCATCTTTTCCATAGCCTACCCTGAAGAAATAGTCGACAGCTAACTGTGGCATAGGCCTGTGTATGATGATGTCAGTTTCCCAAACATATTATGCCTAGCACCACTTTAAAGGACATTTAAAGAACAACATGTCTTAGTCTAGGATAGGTTCAATCCATGTCTAAGAAACTGAGCCTGTGCGCATTTGCCACAGTTGTCGAGCATGGCTGTTACATCCTACAATGTTGGGGGTTCGTGCCATGTGTCTGTTGTCATTCCACTATATTCTCAAACTGCTGTGAAATAATATCAAAGTACAAAGCATGGTGTGAGTACTGTTTTTCTGTGAAATCTAAAGTGAAGTCGTTAAACACACATACGTGCACGTCAGTGCTTGAAATCTTCTGTCACTGAGTTCAAACAAGACTGATAGGACGGAGGTGAAGCTTAGCTAATGAGCTTCTAGGTTACGCTCATACCTCCTCAGACATGCGCCACTTCCGGCCTCGATCAGGTGCTGTGTCACTAGGCCACATCCACTATATCCGTATCAATGTGTATGGGCCATACACCGCCTTAGTGCCTCAGCATGCAATAAACAAGCTGGGTGGAGCGCTTCCTGCTGAGTCTGGGTCAACACGCGGGGGATCCGCTAATCCTAGCGTGTGCAAGTGTGTGTGTGTGTTGTCATCGCCGTCTCCTTCGGGCCAGACTACCAATCACAACAACAGGTGGACTTAACAACGCATGGTTGTTGTGGCTCCTGGCTGGTGTTTGCTCAAGGGCGGCGCCTTGTTCACCGTTGCTTGTAACAGTGGTGTGATGGTCATGAGTCACACTGACTCAGCTCGGCGTACCTAGGACCTTTGCCCTTAGCTCGGGTTTGGAGAGTGAAACAGGCCGAGGCTCTTCCACAAGCTCTCTGTGCCGAACACATTGTATGAAAGCAGGCGTTCTTTCATGGCTCATACAACAGCCATGCATGTTATGTTAGCCCAAGAAATTTGGCCTTAAAGTGTGTGTGTGTGTGTGTGCGTGCGCGTGTTTGACAATGTGCGTGTCCACGTAACCCAAGCCAGCGGGAGCACAGGTGAAACCGAGCTGAATATAGCCCCCTTTACGGCCAGCTGGCTTTACTATTTAAAACGCATAAGGGAGGGGGGCCATGGGGCCAAGCGGAGAACAGGGTTGGCTATCAGCATTCTACAGGAGCCACAGAGAGGAGATGGGAGGTGGGGAACACGAGTCGAATAGCTCCGACACGGGATGCGATGGCGTCTCACTAACGCTAGCCGCTAACGCCCCACGCAATCCCACATTAGCAGGTTACAGAGGAGGGAGATGTGTCGCAGTGTTTAATGCACCACCCAGTAGATGTGGGTGTGTGCGAGTGAGAGACTCATCTAAGGATCAAGTTCAGCAGAGCATCTTTGAGCAAGGGCAAGCAAGGGCTTTGAGCAAGCGCCGAGTGAGGTAACTGTTGAGTCACGGCTTTTTTCCCTCTGCCACCCATGGCACTGTGTTGTATGTGCCGCGGTGCTACCAGGAAGTATGGCTAAATGGTTTTGCTGTTCGTCTACAAGCGTTTATACCGTACGGCCGCCTCTATAGGCGCGCTCGGACAGGAGGGGAGCGGCTTAGATGTGACATCCAACCCCCCTCCAAGATTGTAACAGTAAATGAATGGCAACAGCTGAGCCAGAGAACTCGCTGACACTGCGCGTGCGTGAGCGCGTGCGCGCGCAGGAGGAGCCGCAGTTGCTCTCTCACTCCTTCTCCTTGTCCTCTGCTCAGTGCACACTGTCCTCCCTTTCTCTCTCTTTCTCTCTCTCCCATCTCGCTTCCTGCGTGCCGTCGTTTCTGCGGACGTCGTGACCGGGCCGCTGCGTTAAGAGGGCAGACCGACAGGAACGGTGGATCCCCCCGGCAATGACAGGAGATAGGCGTGTGCAGATGACGGGCACCGCGCCACGCAGAGTTTGTGCCGCTCACCGCCGTTTGGGATCGGAACTTTGCTCTTATTTCAGTTGAGTGCAGGAGTCACCCGGGAAGACAATTCATTCAGGCAGAATCGGGGACATGATGAACCGGTCGGCTAATGCCACGTGATATGATTGTCTTTTACTCGAGTTCCCATACACGTCACCTGGCAATTAAGACCCGGTTGGAGGGACGGAGGTATGAATTGAGATTTCAACATCTTACTGGATAATTGATCTCCGAGCTCCGATTGACAATGCTGGACACAAACCACTGCCTGTCTTTTGCGCCCTCCCCCCTGGGTTCTCCTCCAACGGGAGATGACACGGAGAAGCCAGACCGGGGGACAGAGCACGACACGGACGCCTATCACAGCCTCAAAGAAGGTGGGAGCCAGCAATTGGTAGCCGTGCACGCTCAGCAGAAGACTCTGATAGATGTGTTTGGCGACGTCTGGCTACAGTTTCATATGCCTGCTCTTTATGGGATTGCTTAAATAGGTTTCTTAAGTGCTGGGGTCGCATCAACAGGTGTCACGTGACAGGCGAATGCAGCTTTGTCTGTTTAGTTCCATTTGGTTTTAAAGGCTTTCTTTAAACGTCATTGTGTAAATGGGATGTAATGGCAATTGGTCAAAACGTGTATTGTACATGCCCTCATTGCCCCCTCCTTCCTAGCTCACTGATAATACATTGGCTGTGGATGCAGTTGTCCAGTGTGTGTGTGCTAGCGTTCTGTAATCAAACCACTGTCTGAGCGATGAGATCATGCAAATGTTCATTAACCAGCTTTACAAATGGAATGTTTCCATTGCCCCTGGCCAAGTGCTTCTTTCAAGCATCTCTGAGTCGCCGGGTGTTTGGGTGTCCATTGGAGTGTTTTTGTTCCATTGCAATAGACGCCAGCTGTGTTTGTCTCTTCTTGAGACCAAGGTTGTCTGGAACATGATGTGCCTCATTTCCAACAGACAAATGTGTCGTATTGCCTTTGCGTGTTGGTTCCAGTTGTGTAGAGCAAGGCTCTTTGGGGATGATGGCGGCAGTTGGACATGATAAAGCAGACTCAATGATACATGTGCACGACTGGCCTTAATACTCTACCTGGTCTTTTCCCTTATCCTATGAATATGGAGGGCTATGGCCTAGTATCCCAACATAAGGATCCTGTCCAGCTGTTAACAGGGTTTAAGGCATTGGCAGAATACATTTAAAAAAAAGTCTTAACTTCTAACTATGTAGCTAAATTAATAATTTGTTATTGTATTTATTATTATACATCTTTTAGAACTGAGAAATGTCAATGGCTACACTGAGTTTTCGTGCTCCGGATTTCTCCTTTATCTTGTTAAACAGTTAGTTTCAGAAGATGGCCAGAGAAAGAGCATCTACAATGAGAATAATGGAGTGGTCTGACTGGGAGTGTGTGAAAAAAGTGAATGTCACGCTCTCAGAGTAAACCTTTTCACTGGAAGTGCAGAGGCATCTTATCTTTCACGTCTCTACCCTGGCAGCTTGCCTTGTGCATGTTTTGTATTTGTGCATTTTTTGGCTGTGCCATATCGTATTGTCTATGATATACCAGTACAATTCCTCCCCTTGATAAGAATTTGGCATATGTAGTTTATGACATGTTTATATATGCACTACGGTGCGGACTTCTCCTGTAGACAGTACATAGAATGGACAAAGCCACTCCATAGGGCAGGGGTGGGCAATTATGTTCACTTGGGGGCCACATTGAAGATATCCGAGAACTTTGTGGGCCACTTTTTTAA
>JAODVN010102714.1:0-16103 GCA_025434125.1 Chologaster cornuta
CACACACACACACACACACACACACACACACACACACACACATAAACATACACACACACATAAGAACATAGTGTCAAGTCAAGACAAATCAAATCAAGACAATTTTATTTATATAGCCCTTAATAACATTGGCAACTACATTTTACATGAAAACAAACAACCCCCCCCCCCCCCAACCGGGCAAGGAAAAACTTCCATTCTAACATCCATATGCAATCCACTATGATCATGAAGTAGAAATCTGTAGTTATGGAGGTGAACTTGTCGTTTACATCCCACCCCCTACATGTAAATGGCATGCATGCAGGAAATAAGCTTTGTGAAAGACACCCTTAATATAAAACCTCATCCTCCATATTAATTTAATATTTATACCCCTTCTCCAACTATTTACATGTTCTTTTCTTTTCATTTGTACCATAGACATAGTATTATACAAGTATTTACATTAATGTGTCGCAATTAAATTAATTGGACTATTAAAAATGCATCACAAATTCCACACTGGTGGAAGGGAATTAAGGCAAATGCCTGACTCTGTGGAGCTTCTTGTCACTGATATTCTGCTGAAAGAAATAATGAATTCACAAACACTGAAGCATTCTGAAACATAGGGACATACAGTTGTTGATTGGACAGTTTAACAGTAATTTGCATGTGTATTTTAGTTGAGGAATAATCCTTTGAAGGTATCTGGAGTCGCCTTGGTTTTGTTCAGTCTGTAGTGATCTCATGAGTAAGCCTCCTCTGCTTTATGTCTGCAGCCACTGACAACCCAGGAAGTAGGTATGGCCCCAGCTGATCTCCATGGCATAAGTGACTTAGCAGATGGAAAACGGAAAATAACGCTCCACACAACAGCTTAAGATTGGAAATCTTGTTAAAAGCCACACTCCTTGATTGCATCAGTAGTGCACCAAATATATATAAAAAAATAGATAAATATAAAGAGATACATATATAGTAATGGTCAGAAATGCATGGGCAGCTGGGAAAATGTATTTAGTCTTAAATAGTGGCAGGGGCTACACAGTACCAACTAGAGCAGATATTTCCCAATATGACATTTCTAACAAATATCTACTGTAGGTATGAATTGATTTGTACTTATTTGTACTAAATTGCGTCAGCTTTGGTGTACTCTTTGTGCCAGAGTGACCAACACAACACAACCACGCTGTCTGACTTGTGACAGATGCTGGTTGAAGAATTAGATGCCATCCCACAGCAGTGTGTGACCATGGTGACCAGCATGAGGAGGAGGTTGTGGCTGTGTGTGGTTAATACATGGTTCGACTGCCAATAAGTCTTGGCTCAGCTAAGTGGAATGGATTGCCTTTTAGGTCATGGTCTTAAATGAGAGCTTTAATGAACTGTCTGCCACTTGCTACCAATCAAATCTCTACCTGACACATCAAATGCTGTGTGGACACTTGCTAAGGGCATGCATTCGGGCTTTTAGACATTTACCACAAGCCTGTGTGGCCTCAGGACAGGAAGAGATCCCTTTTAGATAGTTCTGTGTGTTGTGGTGAAACTGTAGTTGTCCCACATTTTTTTTAAACATTTAAGAAATCCTTTTTGTGTGCCTTTTAGAGGTGTGTTTTTTCCACTTCTGTTTCAGACCTAATTTGTAGTCTAACTATGGAACAACTCGCTCAAGGTTTAATAAAGGTATACTGGCTATCTACAGTACATGCCAATGCCACACAACTCCATCATAGAATATCTCGAAAGGAATGCAACATTACAGGACTCAACAAAGTGTGTGTGTGAGTAGAACTGTCTTTAGGGTCTCTACTTCTTCTAGACCCCCCCGCTCTTTCCCAGATACAGATACAGCACGGTGTGTTTTCACACAGCATGGGGAAGTGAGTAGGATCTGCTCCTCTGTGAATGGTTTCTCCACCATCCTTTCAGCCTACAGTACAATGTCATTTTTTCCACCCTCCTACATAGAGGGGGGCGGGGGCCAAGTGCAGAGCTCTGAGCCTGGGCTGGTGGATGAATGCTGCTATTGGCCAAAACAAGACCACATTTAGCCTGGTTCCCAAAGAATCAAACAGCGAGAGATACTAAATATTATCCTATTTTTAGACGAGATTTAAACTATGTACTATATATAAATACCCATCTTTAGCTTAATGTAGGCACTTTTTTCTATGTTAGAATTTAATTTCAGTCATTTATATGCTCATCCTTTTTTACAGTATACGTGGATCACTCATTTCAGTTCCTCCTTCATTCCCATATTGTCTCTTGCATGTGGCACTGCAGATTGTCTGGATCCATGGCTTCGGAGCGGCACAGTCCAAATGTTAGGGGTTTGCTGTCCAGAGAAAACACTGTGCAGAGCCAAACACAAAGAGCAAGGGAGATGCCACTGCAGGGTGAAACTGCCTCACCCACTATAGTTTAGTGACACAGATACTGATTAGAGCCAACATGTTTGCACTCCACACAGTACAGTAGTCCTGCTGTATGTGTTTCAGGATAATGTGCTATAACTACTGCAGCCCTGGAGCCCTGGAGGCTGATATTATCCTGTGAATCAGGATGATCTTAATAAAGGGGGAAAATAAAACATTTAGAACACAAGGCTCATGTCATTTTAATAGGAAAGTTTAATCAAGATACAAGATTATGCAAACATTGAAATGAATGAGACCTCACATTTACTTATTATTAAAGCAGTCATAAATATCAGCGAAACAGACATTTATATGATAAGGGATGAGATTTTCCCTAAAGGCCTAAATGCTTTTCATAGGTCGTGCTACCCCAGTACGATGTAAATGATAAATAGCTCGTATTATGATGATAAAAGGTATATCAATACGCAGGTGAGTTCATATACTGGGCAGCTGCTGTAGTTTGGGCACAGTATGCGGTTGGATGCTTGTGGTTGACCGAGGATGTTTGTCCTCATTACTTGGCATAGGTACCTGGCACACACACACACACACACACACACACACACCTATTGAGCAACAGCTAGACTTAATCATCCAATAACCACACAGCACATGTTCGGTACTGTGTACACTAAGAATCATGTTATGATTTAATCTACATAATAATAATTTATTGCCTTGGTACATATTCAGCTCACTGCATGATCTGTAGTACTGTAGCACAATATGCACCTGTAAACAACAACAACAATGTAGTTCATTGTGCACTAATTATCTCAGATTTATGATAGTAATCCTTTAGTTACAGTTGCTCTACATTACTGCTCTGCTTGAGACATTTTATGTTTCCTGTCTAACATTGGACACACTTTACTTGCTCTTGAAAAGGCTAGTGAAACATCACACACGTTTATTTTACATTTTATATATAACATTTATATTACATACATTATACAAAGAAATGCATTGCATAATATTTTAATCATGTTAAAATAAAAATAAAAGTGAATTAGAACTATTGTTTTCACTTATTAGCCCATGCTGGGGCAATAAAGTATTATACTCTATTCTAGCCCTTGAGGGCAGATTATAAATAGCTTTATATATATATATATATATATATAATATATCATTTTTATGCAGATAATATCCAATTATATATTTGTTTAAATCTGGATAGACTTGAAAAATTGTTTCTATTACGAAATTGTATGGCTTCCTTCAACGATTGGATGTCAGACAATTTCTTGCAGCTAAATAAAGACAAAACGGAGGTGATGATAATAGCCCCAGACAACATCACCCCAAGATAAGGCCTGCAGTTAAGACTTTGCACTGGCTGCCTATCAGTTTTCGAGTCAATTTACACATTTTAGTAATGACCTTTAAAGCCCTATATGATGCAGCTCCTGCATATATTGGCGACCTTTTAGTACAACCAGAACACATTTTCAAACAAGAGGTGACCGTGCTTTTAGTTTAGTGGCGCCTAGGCTGTGGAACTCCCCTCACCCCTGAGATCATTGGAGTCTGTGGTTACTTTTAAAAAGCATCTCAAAACCTACCTTTTTAAAATAGCATTGAAGTTGGATAACTACATTGCGGTTTTGTGTATTTTACTTGTTTTAAAGTCGGATGCTCTCCGATTTTGATGATTTATGGTGTGTTTTCTTTGTGTTTGCTCAATATGTGCAGTGATTTATTATGTATTGATACTTGTATTCTCTGTGAAGCACCTTTTGACTGCTGTCTGCAAAAGGTGCTATACAAATAAAATGTACTTACTTACTTACTTATTTACTATTCTATTCATATAGCACTGTATTTGTGAGTGTATATTTATATATTAAGCATTGTGTGTGAATTCAAATGAGCTGTGGTTGTGTGTATATGTGTGTGTGTCATTGTCGTTGTGAGGCCTGTTTGGTCACGGGCGGTGAACCTCCAGGTCTCTACTGAGGTCAAGCCCCCCGCCCCCCCCATTCCGATAATGCCCCATAAACCCTAGTGCCAGCCCCCCCTCCTTCCACACACACACACACACACACACACACCGCGGTCCCTGTCTGTGTGAGTGTGTGAGTGTGACTGAGGCTGCAGTTCTTTCTGCTGCTGTGTCTGGGTGCCCATTGATGTACTGTGTGTGTGTGTGTGTGTGTGAGACTGTCTGATACAGTTTCATGTTGAGTGTGGGGGTGGTGGTGGGGCTTCTTCCAGTGCATCTGGATCACATTACATTGTTGTGGAGCCATGTGGCGGGCATATGAGTCTTAAAGAGGCAGGGTCTGCCCCTACCACAGTGGAGTTATTAGTGAAGCCTGCACTCCCTGCACCCCCCACCAGCGAGGACATTTGGACTGGTCCTGTGACATCATCACCCGCTGGGTGGGGTGACCCGCTTGTCGTTCTGGAGCAATTAAACACAATTAGCTACCTGGCTATTGCAATTGATGCTGTAAATTGCATCTTAATAAAAGAGACTAATAAAAGGTTTAATTAGATAATAATAACAGTATTTAAATGTAAACATTTTCAGAGGTTTCATAATCTTTGTTCTTTTAACAGTAGTTACAACATTTTAACCTTCAATACATGCTAATTACAGCAAACCATATTTTATTACATTTTAGCTTGGAAATGCATTCAAGCGTGTATTTGTACAGTATTCATTGTAATGGGTCTACACTTGCAGGCTACTGTACTAGTTTAGAGTGAGCATATAGGTATGTGTGTGTGTTTAACCATTCTTCTGGTTGTATTTGGAGGTTTGGCCTATGATGCCAAAAATTCCATTTCAGAGCTAAAGAGGGTTTTTATTTCTTCTCAGTTCCCTTTGTCTGGAACCTCCCTCTTCCACCTCTCTCTCTCTCTCTCTCTCTCTCTCTCGCTCTCTCTCTCTCTCTCTCCCTCTCTGTCTTTCTGGCTATGGAAAATAATCGTCACTGCAAATGTTCCAGGTCTGTGAGTTTGTTCGGGCTGTGTCTATAACCAAAAATGACTAACAATGCTAAAGAAAAAGAAATACAGCTTCAACATGGCGTACCGATCGTTAACACAGGCAGCAAAGGCATTAACACACACGGCATTATCATACACACACACAAACACACTGCACCCATAATCTGCCAGCATTTTTGTGAGTCAATTGTTTAGAAATACTGGAAGCAAAATGTAAGGAGGATAAGAGGACCAACGAGTAAGAGAGGGCAAGCGAGGCAGGGCTGCAGGAGGTGGTGTAGAGAGAGAGAGAAGGCGGCCCGTGACATAGCTAAAGCATGAGTACATGCCTGCTGGCTGACGTCCACTGTGAATTTACTCCATCTGGTTTACATCTTGTGCTCTCCGTCTCTTATTCTGTCTCCTATCTCTCGCTCTTTTCTCTCACCCTCTCTCTCTCAGCCCCAATATCTCCAGTAAACCATCACATTGTGTTGTCTGCATTGTACTGTATATTAAATACTAAATACTAAATGGGAATATTGCTAGTATGTGTGTTTATGTGTATGTGAGTTCATTTCACCGCACAGGCCGTTTTTTTCTCCATGGTATCTATCTGAATCAAAGACTAAAGCAAACGTGGTAAAAAGCAAGAGATCTGCACATAAGTCTATCCTTTGACATTTGAACCTCCACAAAGTCCCCCTTCTATTAAGAAGAAGGAGAATGAGGCAGATGTGTGTTTTTTCTTGTGTGTCGGTGTTCCTATTTATCTACAGTAGTTGTTACCTGAACGCTTTTAAATTGTCAAAACAGTTAAATGTGGGAAATCAATTCCCACATTTTAAAGCTTCTGACAGCAATACTAACCTCAGCACATCATTAGTTTAGTTAAACGCGATAAATGCTAATAATGACAGATAATTAAGATGTATTTAGTAAATACAATAGTATTGGAGACCCGACCAGGCTCGTCCTTCTAGATGCTCTAAAACATAGAAATATTCATTCACCTCAAGTGGCACATCAGAAGTAAATAGAGAAGATCTCATGATCTTACTGATAGTGTTCTGTTTACACACTGGCCTACTGTACATTGGCCATGGGTGCAGTGAGCCGGTCTATACGGCCTACAAGAATAGATCATACAAGTAGAAGGCCTACTGCAAAATACAGGCCTTATTTTGGATAATGGAATCAAACATTCTGTTTTGTATATTTTATATTGTATATTTTACCTATAATTGAAATAAATAAAATGTCAAATATATATATAATTTCATATTGAAGTATACCTGCCAAGCCGCTGCATACTGCAGACTGTACTGGCAGAAGTAGCTGTGGCAATTGGCTACCACAGCCACATGCAAGGGTTAACTTTACAGGACCACCTCTTGGTGGTCTTCTTGACCCCAGGCGTGTGTGCAGCCATTCCAGGGTGTACACAGGGTGGGACAGGCATGGACATGTCTTCTGTCTTAGCTCTCACTCTTTTGTCTAGGTCTCTCTCTGTGAGCTGCTCTCACTGCCAACAGCTTATGGTGCCTGTTTAGCCTCTTCTATAGCGCCTGTTGCTTTGTCTCTGTCCACCACACACATGCACATGCCCACGCTAACACACGCACACACGCGTAAACACATGCACATGCTAACACACGCGCACACACGTACAATGGGCGGGGGGGGGGGGGGGCGGAGTTTAGGTTACAATTTACAGCGATTCCATCTTCCTCCTCTTTTTTTTCTGTCCTCGCTGCCTTTTTCATTCCTTTTCTTTTTTCATCCCTCTTTTTAAACTCAACGCGTCACCAGAGGGAGAATATCCTTCCACGTGTCGAGGGTGGAGAGGAGGAAAGACCAGAGCATACTTATTTCATTCTTTTTCTTCTCTGTCTCTTCAACTATTTAGAATATTAACAATGGGTCATGGCTTGAGAGGGTTGTGGATAGGACATGCACACACACACGCAAGCACGCATATACGCACGCACGCACGCACGCGCACACTGTCAGGAGGAAAGATTGTATTCGATTATACAGCTGCCAGGTTTGTAAATGACTGATATGATGGTGGCCTGGTGATTACAGCACACAGCTGTAATCACCAGGCTGGGCGTGTCTGTCTCATAACAGCCAGTTCACAACCACTTTTATTCAGTTTCATTCCGTCTGCCCGTCTGTCTGACTGACAGTCTGTCTATACAGTACATACGTGCAGCCTGCATGCTCTTCTCTCGTCCACCTCTCGATTTAAACTCGTTTATTGTGTGTCAAAGCAGACTACATACTGTAGAACTACATTTCCCTCTGTTGTTAAGAGCTGTGCAATCTACAGTATGGATGGAGGCAGGTTGCCTGGGGTCATTGAGCCAGCGGTGGAGGACAAACCCTGACTGGTGTTGGAGAGTATACAGTACATATATATATAGAGAGAGAGAGAGAGGGGGATTATTTCGCTGCTTTGTCTCATTGTTAGCTTACACACAAAACTATTTTTCTCTCTCCGTGTTACATTCACATTGGCCCTCTTGATTCTCTGTCTCTGTAATGGGCTAGTAGCATGCTGATATTGGCTTAGAACACCATCATTTCTTGAGAGACATTACCAGCAGTAACACCTTAAGACATAGTCCACCTTCTATTTACTAAAGAAAACAAAACAAAAATACTCTTTAGAATTGAACATCACAAGATGTATACTTTACAATAAGAACACGGTATTTCATAGTGGAGACACACAAATTCATTTTCTTTTTTTAGTTTCCATTGAAAGATAGTTAACCCCAGAAATGTAGAATATGTCTGCGTCTCCACCTGCAGTCAGAAATAGCCTCTGGACACATTTGATCTCGCCCTCCTGTAGAATTAAAGGATTGTAATAAAAAAGTGCATACATTAAAGTGCTTCTCTGAAAGTACACTACATGTGAGTGTTGTGAGAATGTAATTGTAAGGTTATACTTATGTTCCCATGTTGTATTGACAACATTTTCAAAGCAACCCCCTAGTTTATTTTGTGTAGTTTAGCTTGTCTTACTTTCCTATACCCACCATGTATGCCATTTTTTAAACCCAGTTTTTATGCTGTTTAAGTGCCATCTTAAAATATAGCATAAGTAAAATATACCACTCATAACCCATAATCCCCTTCACCGACACACACACACACGCGCACGCATGCACACACACACACAAACACACAGGTAAGCCATGTTGGATATCATGGCATATGTTCTTGCCCATGTAATACAGGGAGTCCACACTGAGATGGGATCAGGACTGTTTCCTCAGATGGCTCCCTGCGACCTAGCATTAGCATTAGCATTAGCACACACACACACACACAAACACGTCTTGTCTTGGAAATCAAACCATGCTTTTTGATGTGAAGAAAGCTTCTCAAACCAGTATTGCCTGGTATTGCCTAGAAGAATTGAGTAACCTGTAATCAAATCCTATTCTGGGAAGTTAAGAATCTGATTGCGTCTGCTGCGATTCATGAAAGCATTCTACTACCTTATCAAGTACGAAACTTTGCGACATTGTTGTCGAGCAAGCACATAACAACCGTGCTGCCAGCGCCTTGGTTACTGTTGCTATCCGAAGCGTTCAATCTGGTTTTTCTATGTCAATATGGGGTTTTCACCGACATAACAGGAAACCCAAGGTAAATATGTCATTTTTTACATATTTAATTTTTTTACATTTTAATTGTACTTGTACATTAAATCCATAGCAGAAAGGTTGTGAAAATTGCAGTTGCTAGTTTGCTCAATTTAATCCAAATTTGTTTTTGATAACAGGGTACCTTGTAATACTAGCTACCTGTATCTGTCAGAAATGTAAATTGAGCGTGTGACTAAGTATCTGCTCTGTCATCGGCTACTCTAAGAAATGGTGCGGATATAACTATACCGATATAAGTGATATTGTTGAATCTCTTTTGAAAATATACCGATATAAATTAAATATTGATATATCGCCCAGCCCTAACCAGTAGCCTACAGTAGGCTACACGGCAGGGACCGCAGGTGAATTAACAGCTAAAACGTTCTTGCAGGGTATGTAGATCAATATATTGATTTATAACGAAGTGCTAATGCTAATGTATACTCCATTTCATGATCATATAAACTTTGCTTGCAAACTGGGCTTCAAATCACTTAAAAGCACGGGTATTACTATCCTACTCAGGGTCTTTTAAAGGCAGGAAAACATAAACACCTAACCAAAAACAAACAAATGCGCTTGACTTCGGAAAACAGGATATCATGCTGCAGGATATAAGGCTCCATGCAAAGTTTAGGCAACTTCTGTCATTCTGAAAGTTTGACAAGCCGCCCCACATTAGATGGAGGGGAAACGAGTAGCCCCCAAAGGTGTTTGTGGTTTTCCCCATTCAGACAGATCAATGGATCTTAGAGCTAGACTTAAATCACTGCTGATGTGTAGAAACAAGCCTATGTATATTTTGTGAAGTTAATTTCAACATATAACATTATAAACTTTCTGTACCTTTGACATTAAGCCATTTGAATCATTGAGATGCATCACTTACAACAGTAAGTGATAGAACAGTAGGCTACTAAACAAAATTTGTACCAATTCAAAGGCACAAATTGTTGCATATAAGTTCACTAGAAGTCAGGAAATAAAGTGTTTGATGCTCAAAAATGTCTTGGGGGAGGACATCCAGTCCCCTCACTCAATCCGATGTGCAAATTAAACATATGCCTATCCTGGGGCCCATGCCTTCTGTTACATTAAAACAGTTAATGTAGCCTATAGGTAGGCCTATATTATTCATAATGACAATGATCAATTATTTCACGTTAAAACACACAATAATCACATACAAACAGGTTGTTTCATGAGTCCTTTATTAAATTCACACCATATTGTAGACATATGTTTGACGAGAACATTTGGCAATGCTACTTTTACGCTGGTGATGGCACCCCTGAAAGTAATAGTCATCAATATAGTATTGAGTATTGGTTAAATTATTATTGATACAGCTGGCAATCAGAAGCTAGAAGCAATACCACCCCCCACACAGACTGAGAGAGAGAGAGAGAGAGAGAGAGAGGGAGAGAGGTTTCTACATGTTCTCCACACTCTAAGTCCAGAAATGTTCTTCGGCATCCAACCACTGAGGGCTGGGATCCTTCCAAGATGTCTGGAATTATCGCTTCCATTCTTCCTCTTTCCACTTGCACATATATGGTTGAATCCTGTTATTTTAAAAGCTTTAACACATTACAGCAAGCAATAAGGTTGTGCTTCCCATTTTGTGTCAGGGCCTTTCATATTTTAATGGTTCAATCTATTCTAATCATATCTCTGACTTCTCTCAAAACACCCCCTGGATGTGGAATCTACACCTATCTGTCTTTGTTAATGACAGACTGTAAATCCTATTTTCCTTCACACACACAATTACATGCGTGCAGTGCACACACACACAGACACACACACACACACACACACACACACGCACACAGCAAAAGATGACGTGGCTGAGTTCGGCCTCAGACAGTTTCCAGGTCTCTGTGTTGTGAGACGAACCCTTGTAGCCAAGGGTGAAATGTAGAGCTGCAGTAGGTTTGTATTGAATGTCCTTCTCTATCTCTGTCTGTCTGTCTGTCCCATCATATCCTGTCCTGTCTGTCTATCTGTCGGTCTACTACAGACACCATTGTGTTTTGCTATCTGCTTGTAGTAAATGAATGACACTGGTTAGGATAAAAATGTCCCTTTCTGTTGTAGATCATATTTGCTATACACATTTCCCTCTGCTAACCATTTGGTTGCTAGATACAGTATCTCTCTCTCTCTCTCAATATCCTTCACATTTTTATTTTCCTCCTTTACTCTAACGTGTTCTGTTTTCTACAAATGTTTTTAGTCACTATAATAAAGAGAATAGAGTAATAAAGGCACTTGTGTCTGCTGCCTCCTCATTCTATTCCACTTTTTCCCATTTTGTTGTTTTTTCTAGCCAGATGTGTTTCTCTTCTGGAGCTCCCTCCTTTCCCTGCGATGGCCCCTGTGATTCATTTTCCACACACAGACATCTACAAAGGTCCAGGCAGGAGTCCTCGTTCCCTTCCCCCCCACACGCACACACACACACACACACACACACACACGCGCACATGCACACACACACACACGCCCCTGCACTTTCTCAGCCTGCTGTACTTGACGCCGACAGTACGCGATGAAACCTTTAAAGTAGGAGTGAAGCTTGGTTCCTAATACTAGGGCTTGGTACTAAAGGAGCTGAGGAATTACAGTACCACCCCTCTCTTTCTTTTCACCCTTCCCTCCCCTGATTGGTGGGATGTACTGGACAGCCCAGGTGGTGTTAATGTCTGATGACACCCTCAGGTATAAGAAGACACGCCTGCTGTGAGGGGCGGAGCTACAGTCTGGAGGCGGCTCACTCTCACTGGTGGGAGAGTCCAAACAGAAGAAAACTAGATGAAAAGTAAAAAATAGCCCCGCCTTGCCTCTTCATCTAGCCCAGCGACATTCCCAGCCTTTTCCACTCCTCCCTATTGCCCTCAAAGTGAGATTAAGCTTCCTTGCTATTGGTCAAAGGATTTACTGCCTGGCATCTGATAGGGTTTAAAGTTTAGGTCATGGCCTGGTTGAGAATTTGAGCTAGCACTGATTATTAGCAAGTGTTTGTTCTGTCGAATGTCTGTCATCCTTTCATTGGTCAGTATATTGTAGGCTATTGCTAAAGGCTACTCTAAGTATGCACACATCACTCTCATTCATCTGTGGGCTACATCACATGCTGCAGTCTGTAAAGTAAAGCGCAGTGCCAGACATAACCTGTCTTTTAAGACACATGCTCGCTGATTGGACATTGAGAGGAATTCCCGTCAGTGTGGCAGCAATAAAGTGTCAAAATGAAAGGTGGCTCCAGTAGAGGGGAAACTGTTATTTCTGCTGTCTGCCTTGCAGTACTGCACTCATCATTAACTAAGGTTTAATTGTGGCATACAATAGCCAACATTAAAGGTATAGTCAGCTATTGCACGCTAATACACTTTTTTGTCAAATTCTACAAATATCGCCTCACATTTTGCAGGATTACCATTCTCAGCGCATGTTAAAAAAATCTGATAGACTACTTCTACACCTTTCAACAATGCTGTAGCACTACGCTTTGCTTCACAATGCATTTTGACGTATGATGCGCAGAGGACCGCGGAGCTATACTGTTCTCTATACTGAGCTCGAAGTTAGCATGAATGACGCTAATATTGATGCTTAATGTTTTCTATTGCCTGGTAATATAGTCTACTGGTTTAGGTCCACCAAACTTGTTTTTATCACCGATGGCACCCACAGCCTCATTTTCAGAGCGATTCCAGAGCACTTCTCTCCATTGACTACAAAAAAATGATATTGAACTTCAGCACTGTTCAAAAAGTTGAACTGTTTTCAACTAAAAGTAATACAATAAAAACAATACAATGCTGCATCAGTATGCTGGCAAATGTCAAACGCACAAAGGTAAACATCACTCTATACTGTATGGGAGATTGATTGCAACAGATTGGAGAGAATTGTAAAAAATATATAATTTCAAACAATAGAATTGAGAAATTGTTTTAACAAGTTTTACAGCACTGCAACAAAAAGGAGAAAAATACATACACATAAATGTAATAAAGCAAATACACCAGAACACAGTACATGTACCGCTGTCTATAGTACACTTTCCCACTGAAGGTTCATGCGATGCACCTTCGAGATAGGAACGTGTTGGCCGCTGGTTGATGTACCGCTTCACATGTTCCCCTTCAGGTGAAAGTCACATTCACCTCAGTCACTTAAGTATATTATTCCATCATTGTTAACAATTGGAAACCAGTTTGTCAACTTCTCCAAACAATTCTTCCAGACAGCATAGCACCATGGATTACCTGCAAAAGCCCGCATCTTGCTCAAAATCATTAATATCTCTCAAAAATACGTCAATGAAAATGTTAGTGCCACTAGAATGACATATTTAGCCATTTTATCAATATGACTGCACTAATATTTTTATATTTTATTTAAACTATAGAAATGACTAACTGAAAAGAGCAATAAAGCAATAAATAAATACTATTTTATTTTACAGCACTGCAGCACAAAGAAGAAAATACAAACTTAGAAATGTAAAGAAGAAACACCTCAGAACTACAAGTACCACTGCTTGACAACTGAAGGTTGATTATAGGTGACAATCAATTCACCTGAGAGCAACTACAGTACTTTAATTAACTTAAGCATGTAAGCATTGATTTTCATTGGTCAGCAATGAAAGCACACTGAAGACAATGCTACTGATATTTAATTACAGACCTTGTGCCACAAACCAAAGTGTGTGATATTCAACAATATAGCCAGAGACATGGTGCTTTATATAAATGAGAAATTGCTGCTCAGCTTTATCATTGTGATAAACTTGGTTTGGGCTAGACACAGAGAGTCTCATCAGCGTGCAATGGCTTTTAAGTGCACATAGAGGAATTACACTTAAATGAAACATAAATGTGTTCCGTTCTTATTGCCGTATATTAACCAAAGCCAAAGATTTTGAGTGTGGTATGGCAAAAATAGTGAAAACAAAATTGCACGACAAAAGACGCCTTCAGTTTCATATAATGGAAGGTGTAATATGCAATAACAAGCATTATGGGGAGTTGAGATGCTAATGGTTGTTTAGCTATTGTAGATTATGAACGGTTGCAGGCGACTTTCACCCTACACTCATCCTCAAATGAACCCTTAGCCTTTTATCCCTTCCACGGTTTACATGGGATAAACGTCTGCCACGTTGCTCTCTCTCTCTCTCTCTCTCTCTCTCTCTCTCTCACTTTCATTTCTCCCTTTCCTCCTCTTAGTATCATCTCCTCTTCCAGTCACTGCTGTTTTTCTGCCATCGATCCCTAAATTCCTCATTTTATTCTTCTGTTCTTATTGGTTGTCACCCACTCCTTCTCTTAAACATTTGCTACCTTTGTCTTGTCTGTCACATCTAATTTGTCACTTGTCTATTGGTATCTTCCTTTCTTTTTACACTTTTTAGGACTGACAGACAGACTGTACAGTGTGCTGTGATGTGGTTCTTGCAGAAATGAACACAGATTCAGTTGAACCGGACAGCTTCCTTTGCTCTGCGCCGTCTAAATGTCAGCTTGGTGACCACACCGCAGTGCATGAAGTTAAAAATGATAGCTGAGCTATTGCGTTTGAATCACAGGACATTTTCACCAAGCACTATACTCTCTCATTTTCTCTCAAGACTCTCACCCAGACAAGAGTAAAAAAAACTCCTTGGTCAAAAATCTACCTAAAGGCACATTGTGCAAATCTACAGAAATGTCATTTAACGTTTTTGAACCTGTTATTTTGGGCATATTTTTTGGATATTCATTGTATAAATGCAGTAAAATCAAGAAATACAATCGAATTCCTAAGCAATACTGTATTAGTGAATTCATTTGAGTTTTTTAATAATTAATTTCCCATTCAGTTACATTATTTTATATTATTTGAGAAACTACATTCAGAAAAAGCTGCACCACAAATGTGTCCGAATGAACAGCAAAGGTACAACATAGGACCTAGCATATTTAACAGGATCATATTTTAGTTTTTATGCTAATATGTTTTTGAAAATGATATTGTGACATGTGTGTTTCACGCACCTATCTATGTCCTTCTGTGATCAATAATAAATGCATTATAAATGAGTAAGTGAACATTTGTTTTAATTGTGTAAACAAATAAACTAAGTATGAACATTAGCTATGAATTCCATTCATAGTGTAGCTGGCCTACAGTATGTCTTAAAACACAATGCACTGCAATTATACCTGCTTGTTTTTGCCCATTTGAGCGGCTATAACAGTAACATTTCTTTAAAAAACCCTCTGGCAAGAGTGAAGTTTACACCTCCCCCCACCTGAAATTTGGACCGCCCAAACAATTTCTTCAGACAAAAAGAGAGCTATACTATATACTATTGTATCTATTGTAGTTAATACGCTATCTAACTTTTTCAACAGGGCTATAAGAAGAAAATACATTATTGTTCAAATGTTACTAGGTGATCCATCAAGGCAGCTCTTTGTCCAAGTGGTTAAAAAAGAAACAACTTGACTGCACAGTGTGCTGAAACTGTCCATTCCCCTATCAGTATTGTTCCCATTACTGTGACATGAGGTTCTTCTAACTTCTTCCACCCCGCAGTGGGGCTTCATCTTCATGAGTGAGAGCACAGCATCCTCTTCTGGTCAAACTCAACATGATACGGTTTCTCCCTGCTGGCTGAAGGTCCTGCTTGGAGCATACAGATGTTGTACTACAGATACAATGCAATACCAAAAGGAATCATTGCAAAACAAGATGTTTTACATCTATTTGAAGAATACTCACACCTGCAGGCTATTTATAAAAAAGGGAGACTGGGGATAGTTTGTCTGCATCTTGGAGTGCTTTTAAGCCAGTATACTTTCAAAATGTGATACAAACTAATTATTTGTCTCTGCTATTAAATGGCGTAGCTATTATCTCTACATGACAAAAATAAAATGCAGGGTTTAGTCTCAAACATAAGGAGTGATATGTTATAATTCACCATATAGTCCGGGTTAGTTGTATATTCTTGGGTCAAATGTAACATTATGACAAACACCAGATATATAATATTATTTAACAGATGCCTTAACATATTTGGCAT
>JAODVN010104905.1:0-16081 GCA_025434125.1 Chologaster cornuta
GAAAATAATACAGGAAAACATATCTGTTTTAAAGTGTGAATTTGACTTTAACTATATCTATATTGTTACATGGTTATTAATTGGTATTGCATATGTTTGTTAGATTTATATTTTGCCAAGTGTTGTGTGTATTTGTTGATGCCCATCTTGACCAGAACACTACTGTAGAAGATAATTGGCCTCTGTTATACATATACCTGGCTAAATGAAGGCTTAATAATAAAAGAAGAAATTGAGAGATAAGGTTAACAAAGAATACATTTTAGCCTACAGCAGCAACCACATCTGCTTTGGGGTGCAGTAAACAATCTGAATCCATGTTGAAAGGGAGGTTGCACACTTTATAAAATGGAGAAAAAATACATTTTAGTGCACACATGTACATATGGGGTTTACATTTGGAGATGATGGCTTTATCTTGCTTATTAGCATACTTACACAACATTTGCTCATCTGCTCATCTAAACGTTAAAATGTCCTTGCATAACAGACATGTACTGTACTCATTATGCTATTCTCCCCAATATATTCTATCAGGATACCTCAGTACATTATGTATATGTATGGAAAGAAATGTTTGAGGGAACATTCAGACTTTGACACTAACACAATTGAGTAGTTCTTGAGGTCAGGAGTAAACGTCTGTCAATTTCACTGCCCACATTGTTACTATGGCCTCTGTTAGTTTCTGACAATACAGTGGTCAATACTTTTGCATTGCAGCCTAACATTCTCTGTGGACTTTTCATGCTCTCCCAGTTGGCCACATTCTGTGAGTCACCAATCCCTGTAACCTGTAAACAAACAAATGCTTAAACAAATATTTATTTACAGTTGTAGATGCAGTTATAGTATAAGTAGAAATTATCCAATTAAGCAATGTATTTACTGTATCGGGAGCAAAATAGTTTGACCTGTATGAAATCTTACGGTGCCTTCCATGCTGATTACATTTATTTCTGCCATTTTGGCTGTTCAAACCAAAATGACAGCAAAGCATTTGGTTTCCAAGTTATTAGGCTTTGAGTCTGTCATTCACTGTAGATATTTGAGTTCAGACTGCAAAAACAGGAATACACAAAGTAAAAATTATTGCAGACATAAATTACAATGTCATCTGATGCTGTATTTGGAAATGAGAAGATGTGTTGTATTTGTGTTAGGTTCTCAAGAACGTCCATCAATTCATTCACTTGCCTGTCATGCTGCGAGCTTCTGAGAGCAATGACATCTATTGATGCCTGTGGTTTGAATATTCTGCATACTATCTTCATTTAAATTATAAAATGGAAACCAATAATATTAATAATAATATTGCTGCCAACACAGGAAGGGCCTTATCAATACAACCAAATTCATTGGTTCAATCTTTGGTTTTGGCAATATTTTCAGAAATGTCAGCAAAAAAGTATAAGGTAAGCAGGACACATGGTTTGGCAGAGCAGAAAGGGACAGAATATTACATTTTAATATGCAGATGAAGTGGAAGAGGAAGAGGAAAAATGAAGAAGGCAAGTGAGCATTTTATTTGACTTACAGGGTTCATGGTGATTCCTCATTGCAAATTGGACAATAGCCATGCTACTGAGGAGTGGAGTTATTCTCTCAACAACTTTGATTCTTTAGTGAAAATGTAATGTTCCCTAACTCTCTCTCTAAAAGGATGCATAATACATATTTGTTATAGGAAATAGTATGACACAATTGCAGAACCTTTTAAACAATGTTCAGTTACAGGGAATATATTATTTGTCAGTTAAAAAATAAATGAATAAAGTCAGCTGTACCTGCAAAGAGAACACATTACACTTGTATAGCAGGAAACTGAATTGATGAATACAGTATACCTTTTCTTGTTTTGAGTGCATCTTTAGCTATAGTAAATGTTTCACCTTTGACTAATTGAACCTACTTTTATTTTCTAATTGAGAAAGATTTCCCCCCTTGGAACTTTTCTATTAATCTTCTATTAGATCTCAAAGGCAGCATAAAATAAACAAAGAAAGACAACAAAGGCTAGGTTGAAAAGAACGACGGTGAAATATGAGGTGACATGACACAAATGTAATATTTAACAAGTTTGTACTTCTAATATAATATAATATAATAATATAATATAATATAATATAAATACTTTCCAAGGTTCTGAGTTATTATTATTGTACTGTAGTTGCTGTCTATTGTTTATCCTTTTGATCGCCAATCTTTTTAATAAATACGTGTTAGTACAAAAGGATGTGTACAATGCTATTGCATGTGTGCTGAGTGTCACTTAATGTAACGCTTTAAACCCTCTCAGAACCCAACTGGTATTAGTGTCTGATTCATAAAGTACATATGAATAGAAGTAGCATGAAAGACAGTTATACCCCTTAAATCATAGGTGAGTGTATGGCCATGTAGCCTGATTGATTTTATCCCGAGGCTTCTATTCCGAGCAGGTCTGCTATTCTTGAATGCTTTAAGTACAGTGCTTCTATTCATAGTGGCTTCATGAAGTACATACTCTCAAATAGTGGCATCATACAGAAAACTTTATGCCATTATCTATATCTGCAAGCTAAAAATGTCATGACCCTTGATACAACCCACATTAAATTTAATGCATTCTCAATTATCAAAACATTATGGTTGGAAAAAGCGATTTTTTTATTCTTGCAAATGTCAATTGCCTCAGAGACGCTATGCTATATGGTTGATAAAGGATATAAGATGTGAAACTTTGACAAATTCAACTACTTCCATTTGAGTGATAGCACTTATTTTTTACTTTGAAGATTGATCGGGAACTGAAAATGCAAGCTCTGCACATTTGTTATCTTTCAGAAAAAATGCTGACGTGATTTTCAGGTGCAATCCTAGCCTGCAATCCTATCCTAGCCTGCAAGTTGCTCTGTAATGCAAACTTTTTTAAACTGACCATTTTACAGCATGTACAAAGAGACTGTAGACTGCAGATGTGTAAGATACACTATACTTCTTGATTGAAGATACCTTTTTATACATTACAGATAAAGCTACAAATCTTAGTGGCAGCAACCTTGACATTGTTCCCTCTTTTGTGTTTGAGGTGCCTTGTGGTATTTTTATTGTAGGCAGATATGGCGTCAACAACACAGTGACGGTGCATGTAAAGACCTTGTCATGTCCTTGCAGCATGCAGGGGCCCATCTGAAAAGGAGCCTCAATCAAACGCAGATCAATCGCCCATTAATCTGTGTCACTCCTCTGATCCGTTTATCCATTTCACTGACTAGCGACACCCAGGGAATACATCCAACACAATGTCCCCACTTCCAAATTAAACACTGTCATCAGGGATCAGAGGGCTGCAAATTATTTACGTTGAATCAATAGTCCAAGTAATCAATATACATTTGTATGTAATGTGTGTGGAAAAGAGAGATGGCGCTCGAAAAGACTTTTCAGAGTATTTTTAATCAATAGGGTCTAACTGCATGCATACTGGCAGTGTCAGGCCGGTGGGTGTGGTTTGAGTCTAGTTAGCTGGCGTCCTGCTAAATAAATGTTTTAGTTTTCTAGTTATATGTATACAAAATATTATTTTTTTTCAATGAATCTCTTGATTAACACCATTATTCGCTTGAAACAATTAGTGTAATTTAAAATGAAAATAGTATGCATAGATATTTTAATGAGTCATCGCTGCTGCTAGTGCCGTCTGCAAGGGGCGCTGTGTACTCAACTTAACACCAACTAAGAGAAGAAAAAGAATAAACTTGCCACAGAATGCATACCAGTAGTTATGTCAAATGTAGAATTGATGCATTCAGTAGAAAATTGTGAATAGTGAGCCTGTTCCATTAAATTTCTTAGAGCTAAGATGGCCCATCTGATTAGGAGCCATCTACTGTAGGAAGGAAAACATTAACTGAAGCAGCGCTCGACAGATTAATGTAGCGTTTAGCGATAGATGTGCTGAAGGATTAGAGTTGCTGATGAAAACACCATTGTTATATATTTTGTGCAATGTACACTATGACATTTACGCACGGCCTGTGTGTGACTAGTTCACAATTTAGCTAACTGGGGAAAAGTTGTGTCAAACACATGGATGAAGTCTTGGTTTTATGGTACCAGTTGGTTTTATTATGACAATGCACACTTAATAAGGAAAAAAAAGGCAACATGATGTATATAGAATTCAATCGCCAGAACCTGCACTGACCAGATACCAAATGTTCTGATCCTTACATTATTATTGCAACGGGTCACTTTCAGATAGATTCATCATTAAACGTAACTAAACGAAAATAAAATGTGTGATTACATAAAGTATGGGTCAGTCCAACTCTGCACAGCTGGTATTACATAAAAAAATCCAAAGACACACAAACAACTTAAAATGAAATGCTTAAAAGAGGTGACCCCTCCAGTAAAAGAAAAAAAGTAATTTAAAATATTCTCTAATCTATTTTTTTTTTACAAATTGAAGACTAATCCTTAATTATGTCTTATATTTAAAATCAAACATTTGAGGCTGTATCAAAAACCTTGTAAAAAAATTAGATATTTTAATTGTCATAATTATTCCCATCGGACAACATTATTATCTGGAAATGTTGTCTCAATACTCTCCTTCCCTCCATCTGTCTGTGACCTCTCAGATGTGAATATCTGTGCAACACCTTCCAGCAGTGTCTCCATGGCATGCTAGGTTTCTCCCCCGAGCAGAGAGAACGGCCGCTTCATTATATATAAAAATAGTTTTCCACCCTCGTCTAAAATAAATTGTAGGCCTCTTTTCCCCACTGACGCAAAATGTTCAGATCTCTTATATAAATGCAGTTTGAGTCCAACAATACACAAGCTGTTGCATACCCAGGATGGAACAGCTTTCTGTCACACCAAAATCTACTTCTTTTGAAGATCCAGACAAACTATGCATAGTCCAATCTATTTTCCATCTTGTTGTTTACACCAACTGTAGCCATCAGATCTGTAGACAGTGAAATAATATAGACCGTGTTTCATGTGAAGAGAAAAAGAGTTCCTGCAGGTTATTTAGACGAGGGATACCTTCTCTCTTTTGCCTTTCCAAAACAACCGACCAAACAATAATAATAACACTATCTATCAGAACATCTTCCAGATATACACTGATTTTTAAAAACGGATAAAATCAAAAAACAAACCAATCATTTATTATTCATCACTAATTCGTTTTTTAGGCTACTTTTGTTATTCTCAACTTTACTAGACATTGTGATTAAGGATATAAACAGACAGATAGTGTTAAAAGGCAAACCGCATCGAGTCTGAATAGACACGCACGCGCACACAAACACACACGCACACACACCCTCGTGTTGTCTGCAGGGGAGACCTGAAGAGCCTTACAATAAAGGAATCTCTCCATCCTTATTAAAATACAGAGTTGTTGCCTGCAGTGGTATGGTGGCAGTTTATTGTCTGCTTACATTTCTCAAACGCAAGACAAAAGGACTGCTGTTAGGCGAAGGATTTTGAATTGAAGTCAGTCCAGGTAATATACCCCATACCTCCCCTTCCCACCCAAAAAAAAAAAAAAAAAAACAGTAAATAAAGAGGAACCTCAGATTAAAGATGCAAAAATAGAAGTCACGATATATATTTTTTTATAGAACAAAGACAGGAAAAAGGTGAACGCGCTGTGACGGGCAAGCACATTCTCTAATGCTGCTGATCACCGCATATTGGCCAATGAGCCAACGTGGTGAGAAGTTTGTCCTCTGCAGGCTACTGTGATAGCTAGGCTACCATATGAACGGTAGTCCCTCCCTTTTCCGATGGGGAAAATCATCCCACCCCTCTGCTTAAAAAGAAAGAAAGAACAAAGAAGAAAAAAATACCTGCCCTCCCACTTCCCTATCCAAATCAAAGTCACTGTTTACTGTATTGTCCTTATAGCACCTGTTACTATCCCTCCCTTGGTATAAATCCAGTCAGACAAACTGTCCAAGCTCCTCGGGTATCCGCCCCTTGTCGCCCTACAAAAGGGGTGGGGCTTGGCAAGTCTTAGGGGGGCACGTAGGGGGGTGGGGATCTGTAGGGGGTCATGTTCTTGGGACGCGAGCCCCTGCCCTCCATGGGCGTGGTGAAGGGAGGCGGAGGTTGGTAGGGAGGGGCGTTGGGGTCCTCGTCTCGGAGCGCCGTGTATTCCCCGAGCATCTCCTGGTTGAGGGGCGTGGTCTCTGGTGTGGCCATGTTGGGGTACTCCGGAGGGGGGAGCGGGGGCTTCTCCTCCTGGAGTATCAGGGGCATGCTGGACGATGGAGGCGGCTTGGAGTCGTCCAGCTCGTCGGCGAAGATTATCGGCACGCCCTTCTTGATGAAGGTGGCCTGGTCCTCGATGGTCAGCTTGCCCTTTCGCTTCTTCCTGTAGCAGATCATGGCGATGATCCCGGCGATCAGTAAAATGGCTGCCACCACCACAGCGGGAATGACCGTGTGGAGGTAGACATCGTCCGTGCTCTGACGGCCCGCCCCAACCGCCGGAGTGACCGCCGGAGGCTCTGGAATATTGATCTCTCCAGGCGGGATGAAGGAGTGCGTTCTGCAGCTCGCTCTACCCTTAACCATGACGTCCATGGGCCTGAATTCAGGCGCCATGGAGTATTTAAACTGCTCCGAGGGTCTCCCGTCAGAGTTGGCCAGCCTCTTGCTCATGGACGCGATTTGCTCCTTGGGACAAGGGTGCTGAGGGAGGCTGGTGTTGGTCCACTCCACCATGATGGAGCCCTTGGTGATGTTCCTCAAGCTGACAGTGCTGCTGTTGCGGTCGCCGAAGGATAATGCAAGTTTCTTTACCAGAAGGATCTTCTTGTGTATATCGTTGGTCACCGAGCGCGGCTCGCCATCAAAGCGGACCGTGAAGACCACGGGGGTTTTGTCGTTGACGGGCCAGCGGTTGACGCGCACCTCGAAGGCGTCGATGGCGTTCAGTCCGCCCTTGTCTGTGGCCTGCATGAAGTATTCATGTTTGCCCACGTGATGGCCGTCCGGCAGGCCGTACAGAAGCTGGCTGGTGGTGTTGAACTGGATCCAGGAGTCGTCGCCCACTACCTCGTTGTGACTGTGCCTCAGCGTCAGACGCAGCTTGTCGGTGGTGCCGTCCTCCTTGTCGAAGAACGTGTCCGAGGGGATCTTCACTTCGAAGTAGGTGCCCACCAACGCGTTGACCTGGTCGATGGGGTTGCGCAGCACAGGCTTCTCGTTGTATGGGTCCGGCACGATGGCGGGGGACGGCGTAGTGCGTCTGGGGGGCTTGGGCGTGGTGGTCCTGGGCTTAGTGGACGGAGTCGTGGTCTTCCCTGGTCTCCTGGTGCCACCGGGTTTCTTTGTTGTTGGCGGTTTGATAGTAGCCGTAGGCTCCACGATTGTAGGCCTGCTCATGGTTGGCTTGATGGGGATGATACTAGTGGTCTCCAGTACTTTGGTTGGCTGGGGAATACCCAGGGTAGGGGTATGGGCGATCTGATCGCGGACCCTTATTGTTGGTATGCCGGGCGGGGGAACGGGGCCTCTGACTGGAGGTGCCGAGCTGTCGGTCGGGGCAGCCATGGAAGGGGAAGAGAGCGTCGGGATGATCCTCACCGGTGGCTCCACTGCGCTGCTTGGGGGCAGGATGGTCAGCACAGGCGTTGGGGTGTTGTTCAAGGCTCGCCTCACCCGCTTTGGGACGTGGGGTTTCTTGTTGGCAATGTGCCACCCCACGACCGGGTAGCCCAATTTAACGGACATGGTGCCCTCTTTAGCTGGCGTCTGGACACTGTTGATGTTTGGGACCGTGCTTTGGTCCAGAGCACAGCCCAGCTTCCAGGAAAGCAAGGCTCCGTTCTCCACAACCTTGAGACAAAGAAATGAACAACAACAGAATATGAAGTGAATAATATGAAATAACAGTGTGTGCATATTGATAATTCATGCATATAGTAATTCTATAAGGAAGAATTCCTAAAATGCTATGCACATTACTGTTATAGGGCTGTCAGTAGATAAAATAAAATATAATTGTGATTAATAGCATGCTTTTAAATAATTATTTGTAGATTAATTGGTTGCTTTGTGCACGTTTGTATTTATTTTATTTTTTGCACAAAGCGGGAATATCTTGTTTAAAAATAAAAAAACATTTGGTTACATTTTGAACAGGCCAAACTATGTGATATGTTAATCGCAACTCATTCCAGACTGTGCGATTAATCGTGATTATACAATTTAATCGACTGACAGCCCTTATTATACAATCTTCACTCACTGACCTTTTTGGCATTCCCAGGCCCGGCCATGAAGGCGGACATGTCGAACAGCCTGTTATTGACCACAGGGAGGATTTTCATATGCTGGAGGCCCACACCAGAGAAGCTCCTCATGTTGTCCAGCAGCCTCACTCTCTGATGCGAGCTCATCTTGGTCAGATCTGCATCCAGGATCACCGTCAGCACGGTCACCGCTTCCTCGTTGCTGCACGCAAATGGCTGCACCTCGTCAGGAACGCTAGCCTGGCCCAGCGCGGGCTGCGTGGGGTCGCTGTCCAAGTAGTCCTCCGGGTGCACCTCGATGGGGAAGACCTCAGGACTAGAGGGGGCGGAGCTCTTGGAGGTGTGGTTGGAGGTGAGGACGGAGATGTAGAGGACCCCCTTGTCCTCCTCCATTGGAAGACCCTGCAGGATTCTGCTCTCGGCCTTCCAGAGAAGCCAGCCGGGGAGGGAGTCTTTACCAGTCTCTGTGATCTGGGATGAACAAGGGAAGAGATGTGTCAGAGATTTCTCCAGGCATGTGTGGATTTACAGCAAATTACAGAACTCTGCTTTATTTTTATTTTTCAGGAAAATCCTTGTTAAAAGACGAATGTCAAACATTCACATAGAATGGCCAAACTGCCTTTGATTCTGACTTGAAAGAGGCCTGATTAACAATAATTTAAGAAAATATCCACTTTTAGTTAGGCCCTGAATGACGACCAGTTCAATCATCAGTCGACTGAGATTCTGAGATGAGTCATGTTTTTGTTTCAGTGTGCATTACTATAACAACATAAAATAAAACAGATACAATTTACAAAACCGCACAGCACAGAGAACATTTCAACGAGGAATTATGAATACATTTAAAAGGGAGATCATTAATAACTTTTTCTCAAGTTAGATAAACTAGGATGGTCTTCCCTATTGACCATGGATATAATACGAACAAAGTAGATTTAATGCTTAAGAACATGCAGATTGGAAAACCATTAGTTTAGATGAAAAACTGGAATTAATGCGCATTGGTGTAAACTGTCCACCAATAGGGATGGGATTATAATCACTACAACGGCTGTTTGTAGGCATAGTTTTAACATAGTTAAACATAGTTTTAACATGTACCCAAGTTAACACGGAGTGGTTTTCGAACAACGGCTAGCATACAAAACCATGTGCAATAAACATAGAAAATTTGACTCCATCGAGAGATGGTGGATGGAGTTGCTCGGGATGAAGATGTTATACATGAGGCATAGTTATTGACATTGATGCAATCATTTAACAGATTGAATACCTTCACAGAGCTCATGTAAATTGAAACACAATTATACTGTGCTGTGCTTTTTTTAAGGCTAAATGTACTGTCATATGTCAGTTCTGTATTTATTAGGGGTTGGGAGGCTTTCTTAAGCACCGTTTAGTTGGTCTTTACTGTTGTTTACCATTTGCCTACAGTAAAGCTCTTCGTGGTATTTCCACATTTGTTTACTACATCCCATTGAGGGACAGAATGTTGCTATATAATCAATCACACATAATGCTGCAGGTCCACTGGTCCCTAAAGAGCTTCTTTAACCACGCTGCCAATTCGAAGCGTACTAAACATGCATCACAAGTGATAGCCACAGAAACAGGGCGGTGTCTTTCAACCCACAGCAATTAAAGCACGCATAGTGTGTGCTTTCAGTCCAGTGGTCCACCGGAACCTCTTGTCGACAGACAGCCACCCACAGATAGCTCTCAACTGTAATTTAAATCCTGCTAAATTTAAAATAGCTTAGGCAATTAGGTGTACTACAGGGACTTCCCTATGGAAGGAAACCGGTGGCAAAGAAAAGATCGAAGGGGAGTGACAATGCATCCGTACGTACAAAAACAAGAAGAAATGCGTCCTTGCACTCCCCAGCCTCTACAAGTTAATTCTGTGGCTAATAAATCCTGGTTGATAAATTATGTAGAGGCAGCACTCCCAAGGCACATCATTAATGCTCTAACCAGCACACAGCTAGCGGAGAGCACACACACACACACATAAAATGGTGCGTTGACACATGGACACACACAAACATGGCAAGAACATACACTGAGGGCTGTAGACAGTTAGAGCTTTATTTTCAACACATACACACCTTGTCAGCAATTTTACTTAAACAGTTAGCTATCCCTCCTTGGACTGCAAAATGCTTTATTAGTCCTCCTCAGAAATACTCCATAGCCAAGGGGTATAAAAAAGTGTTAGGGTTATGGTAATCTGCTTGCATCTGGGTTTATAGTTGTGTGTGAATGCCTACAAGGGATGTGCGCGATTATTCGGTTAAGCAATTAAAAACTGCTACCATTGCTAGTTAGCACCATTAATCCAAGTATGTTAAACATATTACATTTTAGAATTATTTTCAAGTAATGGCTCAGGGATTTTCTACCTGCCTCGGCCTACACATGAAACATGCGAAACAATCTGCTGACACTGCGAGTGGAGTTGGGAGCGCTTGATTTCCATGCATTCCTAGCATAGATTTATGGTTTCTAGTGGCGAGGCAGTGGGGACAACTCTCAAAGTGGCATAACTTTGATGTTGCCACTAGCTTCGCTCACAGAAGACAAATTGGAGGTTAAAATTACAGAGCATAGTCATGGAGATATTTTATTCAGTGTTTCCTCTACGATTTTTCAAATAGATGTTTGTTAGACCTGGATGAGGCATGTTTTGACAGTTTGAGTGAATAGATAGACAGATATCTTTAGACATTTATTGTCTGCCTCTCATGCTGCATATTAGCAGTTAGCTGAAATGATTGGTCATTGTTCCTCACAGAATATTCATTACATATATACAGAATAATATGATGTAATATTGAATACTCACCATTATTGGTGAGGTAAAGCCATTGACTAAACTTTTGGCTTCTCAATTATAAGAACATTAAATACCACGGGATGCCTGCATGGACACATTTTACATACATCAATACAGCCACATGAACACCGTCGACTATCTGCACCTTATGCTTCAACAACTTAGTTTTAGGGTATAGGCCCTGTACTGGTACCATACTTTGTCGGGCACCTTGAGCTCTTCCTTGAGTAACTTTTTTTACTGTAGCCTAGCTGACTAACAGTATCTACCTCAACGACATCATGCAATTTTTCTCTTGGCAAAATATTTTAACAAACTAATCTGCAATCAAATGTAATTCCTGTCTTTTGCTGACTAAGTAGGCTAGGCTATGGTAACGTTGCAGCAGGTATGGTAGCCTATTAGGCTACGATTCATTTAGCTTGAACATAATTTCACAATATATCAATAATAAATTGTAATTCCATGAATATGGAATATGTTTCCAATATGCTTATTTAGACTTTGAAATATGGAACTTTAAATTATATCTAGTATATTTTAGTCCAGTTAAATCTACCACGTCATGGATTTGAATAGCAACCGGTAGCTAATCAAAACAAATCTGGATTCACAGCCCCTCTGCTTTCAATATTACCACCTACATTTATTATCGTTATAAAGTGTCATATTTCCGTTGGGTTCCTGACTGTTTGTTCACCTTTGTTTAAGTTAGGCTAAATAGTATTTTGCTAGGATAAACTAGCTACGGAAGTACGGTAAGCTAAAAGTGGCGAACGCAGTCAATGCAGCATACAAGATAGTCATACATCAATATAATGTTAGATTTTCATAATGATCTCGTTGCCTGTGAATATGGTAACAAAGTGGTATTGGAACTCTGACATTACCGAAAACTGTTCATCTTCCCAAGATGCAGCTGTCTACCAGGTATAAGGCAGATCTTTTTTCTTTAATGAGGAGAAAGGAGATTGGAGAGGGAAATCTCAAAAGTGTTTTTCACCCACTGAGACAAAACAGCCAATTGATGAGTGCAGATAGGGAAATACCTGCAACCTGTACACACACTGACAATGTTAAGCCTGATTTGGATCAATTTAGACGGTTTTCTGAGTGTTTTGGTATTTTTAGACTAGTCTACTAGTCTACTTTTAACATTTTGTTTAAACGACAGCGAAATTAGTTGCTAGGAACATCCCTAATAGCTACAATGATGACAGTTATTGCACATTATCGGAAATGTATGTTTAGCAACACAATCCCTAAAGGTCATCTGTTTACTACACACAGTAAGCATAAGCGCATAAGAGAAGCAATGATATTGAGGCTGATTGAGGCTATTCCTTCTTAGAGTAAATGATTAATACAATTCCCCCCTCTGCATTGATGAACACACAAAAACAGCTAAATCTACATCTTCAAAAAGGGATTCAGAGGTTGAGCCTTGCTTGATGCTTGTCACAACCTCAACACTTTTAGCCAAGTGCCTCAAAACATTAGCCTAGCCCCGCCTGACAATTGATTTCAGCTCTTTTGGTTTTGCTGAGATTACAGACTTGAAACCATGTTTGCATTAGTGTTTTCAAAGCCACCCTACTTGCAGACCAATCAAGGTGGGTTAGTTAGAAGGCATTGAAATCAAGCATGTTTCAAAATGTACAGCTACAGTAAATTAGACCATCACATCTATTGTTCAATAGTTAACCAGAGGTCTATGCCCAGTAGGAGAAACTGTTAACATTTCCCAATGGAGTGATGATGAATTTTAAGTCTGGTTACTCCAGGTTATCACAATGTGGTAGAGCAAATTAAACCAGAAACATAAGTATACAGTAGGCCATGAGTTTGCCTAGCTACCTACAGTAAGAGCATGGATGATCCCTGGTTTAGCTGCTGACTACTACCTTTGTTTTAAAATAGGGGGGACACATCTAATACTATGGGCCCAGAGGGAGCTAAATACATAACCACACATTTAGACATTTGGATACATGGATAACCTTGGATTACTTCATGTGAATGAGAAAGTGAAAAGCTCCAATTTTCTGGCAGGACCATAACCTTGAACAACACTTCGACCACAGCTGCTCCAATGTCAGATGTTCAGTAGTCAGCAGTGAAAGTGTTTGTGTGGACTGGTTTTAAGTCAACCCCATCTCCCCAATTGCTTGTATACCACTTCTAAAGATTTAACTTCTCAACGTTCAGCTCAACAATGATGAAAGAAAGAATGGAATTTGAAATGGCAGATCTACAGTACACCACATAGCACCAAGGGCCCAGTTAAGAGTTAGGAGGTTTTGATTTTCAAACTGACATATCCCAAATCCCCCATATTGCCAAGAAAAACATTTTACATCCTTTCCTAGCACATGGCAAAGGAGCTAGATGTTTGGCCCTAAAGGTTATCGTGTACTTCCACATATCTATCCCACCTCCCGTCCCCAATACGCAACCCACACTATTGGCAAGGTTACCGCCTAAGCCAGGAAAAAAACTGCATTGGAAAGATTTCTTAGAAAGACGAGACAGCAAGCAAGACAACTCTCCAGCAAGCTACATATATTTTAGATGGAACAATCATACACCTCTGAGCAAGCATGCTAAAACCCTTTTCTTGTATTTGGAGGATGTTCAATGCTGATCCCTAGAAGGTCCCTGCTGTTAGTATATGAAACGGATTCACCCATTTAAGGCTATTCATAGAGGCTTTATGTTCATGCACAACAGCCCTATTTCCACATTCTGGTGCATTTGCATTTAAGGTAAAAAATTCATACTTTCTATTCACTGAAATATTAAATATTAAAATCTACAGAATGTAAATGTATCTCTAGGCAGGATAGCCTAGTAGAAGTCCAGTTGCTGGAATGCCAGTCCAAAGGTCATTCTGGGATAGCAAAAACAAATAAGCAACTTGACGTGTCTCTGAAACTTTTAGAACACGGAGATATGGACTGATCTTAAAATAAAACAACAACAAACAAGTTGTTAACATCTGCACTGCAGTGCCATTAACCCCCACCCATGTGAGCACAGTGGCACACCAGATCTGTGATGGCCCCTTACCCTGACGCTTAAAAGACTGTTAATTAAAACGAGAGGATTGATAATCTCATCAAAGACAGAACCCGTTTGATCATCTGACTCTCTCTCTCTCTCGCTGTCACACACACACGCACCAGAAAGCTAACTGTGACTGCCAGAGGTACAAGCTTAGCTTGATGATAGGATGACACAACGAGAACATAAATGCATCCAAAGTCTATATGATGGACGGCCATGATACATTCACGGGACATTATCGCTCATTATCTATATTTTACTTTGCTGCGCCTGTTTCGCTCCATTTGCTCGCAGTTTCATTTCGAGCCGAAATCCCCCATCGAGAAACTGCCGCTGGAAGTGTGATAATATTGAATCTCGGAGCAAATGAAAAAAAAAAAGCAAAACAGCCACAGTGCTGATGGTTAATGTTATGGATTATGAGTCTAACCTCAGCTTAATTCTCTCCCTCTCCCCC
This sequence comes from Chologaster cornuta, assembly GCA_025434125.1. Classification (NCBI taxonomy): domain Eukaryota; kingdom Metazoa; phylum Chordata; class Actinopteri; order Percopsiformes; family Amblyopsidae; genus Chologaster; species Chologaster cornuta. The sequence goes on from JAODVN010104905.1 coordinate 14,630, forward strand.
TAAAATGGCATCCATCTTTTAGTTTGGCCTTTATCAAACAGCTGCTTGCTGTGGGGGAGACAAGCAATTTCACCACACACACACACACACACACACACACACACCCCCCTCTATCCAGACCAGAAAGAGAAACGAGCCGAGAGGCTGAATGTGAATACAGAGAGAGAGCGAGAGAGAGAGAGGTATATAAACATGAGGAGATCATGACAAGCCAACTGGCTAGAGGAGGACGGGGAGAATGGAGACTTTTCTCACAGGAGACCCGGGTGACTGCTCAAAAGATAAGCCCCGCATTTAGCAGGAGTCGAGCAGAGAGGACGGATGTGGAGGAAGAGCAGGAGGCTATGGGGTTAGGGTGTGTGGTGGAAGGTAGAACGGGGTATAAGGAAATGGAAGGAGAAATTAAAAACAAGAGCTACAATGTAGGTTTGGTATGAGTTCAAGGTATAGAAAAGTGTGCCTGTGTGGGTGTTTCCACTGGAAACTCTGAGGCCAATGAGAGGAATGAATAGAGCAATGAATGGAGGGATTGAGAGAAGGTGGGGTTGCTAACAGGCAGGGGTTTTACAAGAGAGGAGCTGGCTCAGTGCTCATATTCTACCATAAAACAAAGGAACTCTACTGGCGACTCAGGTCCACCGAGGGCATGTTCAAACGCATTTTAAAGCCACAATCTGTAACGGCAACTCCAGCGGTGAAACGTCACTCTAGGGAAAAAGAACAACAAAGCTCAGTCTTTTTTTGTTTTGTCAGCAAAATTGGCATTCGATTGGTATCCCTGAGTGCTGGGCACCGTGAACTCAGCAACCTAGTGCTCTTTTGATTACAGCAGTGCGGAAAATTATTGAATGGAAATCCTGCCCCTCCTGCATATTACTGTAACAGACCCCATTGTAGAACGGAGCAATGCGAATGACCAACACGCAGCATAAGGATCACATTATGGGCTGCAGAAAAGAAGTGTCATTAAAATGTTTGTGACTGCTCCGTGCAACAAGGAAGAGAGAGAGGGAGAAGGAGAGGGAGAGGGAGAGAGAGAGCAATGCAGATGCAGTCCTGATGAACAACACGGCACGAGCCTTCCAATACACTGTGCACGTGTGAACACGCACGCGAACCGCACGATATTAAAGTCGTTAAAGTGCAATGAATGAGTAGTGCAGCGACAAAGCCTGCCCAAAGAACTCTCTCTCTCACACACACACACACACACACACACACACAGAGGTAAACCTGCTTACCAAAGCCTGCAGTGGAACTCATAACGAGCTCGCTCTGCTTTGCCGTTGTTTTTCTCCCTTAACTCCCTTTGCTTTCTTTCTTTGCCTGTACCCCTCCCCTTTTTCTTTCCATGAAGAGAAGCCCTGTTTGAGGCCAACAGTAGCTGCTCACTGTTGGCTGTGTGTGTGTGTGTGTGAGAGAGAGAGAGAGAGAGAGAGAGAGAGAGAGAGA
>JAODVN010105993.1:0-16066 GCA_025434125.1 Chologaster cornuta
CACACACACACACACACACACACACACACACACACACACATACACACACACACACTTCTCCTCATGCAGCATGAATGCATCAAATGGAGAAATAACAAGTATTTTCTAAAATGAACAGAGAGGCCAGAGGAGATGACAAAGCTCCCAGTGTGACAGATCCCGGCAAGGTCCCGGCTCGTCCATGTTCCACTGCAGTCCTAAAATAGCCGCCGATGGTTACCACTTCCTGTATAGCAGGGTTATCCGGGTCGCTCTCATGCACTCTTGGCCTGGATAGAACTTGAACTCAACTGGGACAACTCTCCGAAATGTCACGGCAAATCATCCAAATAGCGGTATTCATTCGGTTTAATCATCCTCCATTTTTCTGCCTTCTAAGCATTTCACCCCCCGTAACATTCCTTAACACCCTTCCCACCCCCCCCCCCCCCACCCTCGTTCTCGTACTGACAGCAGTGGAGAGCTGCGGTGCGCACACAGACCCTGTAATTACCGACTCCTTTCCTCTCCAGGAATATCTGCGCGACCCCGACTGCACACGGCGGGGTCACTGAGTGCGTGTGTGTGTGTGCATGCGTGTGTGAGCGTGCACACCCTGGCCTGGACGACCCACAGCAGAAGGGCTGCTACAGCGGTCCGCTGACCCCACAAAGCACCATTAAGGCTAACCGTACATTAGCGTACAGTGCGAGACGGGCCCTGTCTAGTGTCAGACAGCCCGATGGCTTTGTATTGATTCATCGCTGGATGTGCTGATGGTGTATAAATGGAGGATGGGGGTGGACGGGACCGATTCTGCCCTCTCTACCTAATGTGGGCCTTTATGGACATTTCTCCAAGGGCCAGCAGAGCTGCCATTAAAGCTGCCAGTAAAATAACAGTTCCCATGTGTTAACAGTACATTTGTTTCAATGTTGTTCCAACTGTCAGTGTGCGTCTAAATGCTGTTGTGTATATGAGCGCTGTACTGATGCGTCTCTGCCCCCCCACCCCCCGGTCCAGATTGAGGCTTCTGTGAGTAAAAGGTGTGCCATCATTATTGGACCCGAGAGGATCTGACATGCTCCAGGGAAAACAAAGCTGCTGGCTTCAGTGTGTGGGAGTGTGACAGGATTCCAGCCCAAACCAACCTCTCTGTGTGCGTGTGCGTGTGTGTGTGTGCGTGCCACAGCCGTACGCACTCTGTAGTGATGGGATGTGGATGTGCAGACTATACATAGCACTGCAGGCATGCTTGCGGTGCACACGGCATATAAAAAATAAAGAAATAATGAAATAGAGAAAACCGAGGAGGCTGTGTGGGTGGTAGCCTGCATTACCTTCTATATACAAGCTGTATTATATAAACAGCATATCTTATGCATATGGGAGAAATGGGATACGTGTACTGCTCTCCCATCTCCCTGCATTCATTGTCCCATAGCTGGAGGGGGGCTGTCTGAACAATGGGTGGGAGTAGGGGGGTGGGTGTGTGTGTTGGGGGATGGAGGGTCTTCTCTCCTCTTCAATGCTATTGTGGGGAGCGACAAGACCACGAAGCGCCTGTTTGGCTTGGCAGGGAACTGAACACACCCGTACAAATAGGCTATATGCCTGAATGTGGGCCCCACCTTATCTTGGGTAAGTGAGTACCATGGCCAGCTGATACAGTAAGTGGCTGCTTAGAACATTTCCCTGCCACCATATTTCCGTTTTCCAGGGTGCATTCCTCTCCCAAAGGACCACCAGCTTGCTGCTGTCACAAAGCAGCACTTACTCACAGCCCTCATGAAGTGCATCCTGGGAGCAGCATCTATGCCAGAGCGGGGGAGCCAACAGGCGCTGAACCATCCAGCAAACACCAACTGGCATTCCAGGGCACAGCCAAGCGCCTGGTGGATGGTACAGGGCCAAGTCGGTCGGCTCCCTGTAGCCGGGGAGAGCCCACACGTGATGACAGGGACAGCACAGAGCCCATGCATGTACAGTATGGAGGAGCTGAGTCACATTGTTGACAAGGAGACCCACAAAAAGGAAAACATAGCACGTCTTCCTTCCTATTGTAGGCCCACGCAGGCTCCACTGAGCAAATCTGGGAAGGACGATAGCAGCAAGTATACAGTAGGCCTGGTTCATAGTCTACACAAGCTACACGGACAGGTTTATAAACTCAAGGGCAACACAAGTGCGGCATTTTGGTGCTGTGGACAAGTTTGTAAACTCAAGGACTACGCCTGTACAGTATTATTGTGCCGTGGACAAGTTTGTAAACTCAAGGACTACACACGTACAGTATTATTGTGCCGTGGACAAGTTTGTAAACTCAAGGACTACGCACGTACGGTGTTTTAGTGCCGTGGACAAGTTTGTAAACTCAAAGACTACGCACGTATGGTATTTTGGTTCGGTTTTATAATTTATAGACAAGCTAAGCAAACACATTCCATAGAATTTTACTGTGCTCGCTTTTGCGGACAGCACATTTCGTATAAGTATAAGATAGTGTCAAACTCTCCTTGAGTAGCAAAATGTGTTTGAGTCAGCGTAGTTTGCACAGCTATGAATCAAGCCTTACAGTGTCTCTCACACAAAGTACAATCTACCTCCACCGGGATCGAATAATCCATTATAGGATAGCACCTTAATTCCTTGTTGACCTAGTTTGACCCACCAACCTCCTCCTGTTAAGTAACCATAGTGACCAAGACTTACACACACCTGAGGTCTCTTAAATATGAAGTAAGCGCATGCACACACAATGCAGGCAGGCATAAACGAAAACAAAAATAGCCTACATATACTCTCCTATATATATTTAAACCCTTAGTAGTATTTTTCATAAATTGTTGGTTGGTCAAAACATATATTATTAGCTTAGGATTTGACCAACCATTAGCCTAAAAGATGAAGGATTGTTTCTGGCTCTGATAAGCCCCAAGGGTAATTATACAGAACACAAAATGGTCTAATTATACATCAGAGCTATGCTACAAGGGCTTGCATCACTGCTGACCTGTCAACCGCCAATGAGTTAGAAAACACAGACTTTAAAAGGCACGCACGAGGGAAGCTTAGGCAAACAAAGAGAAAAAATTATATTTCATACTGAATAACCTGCCTGTAAGACCCACATTAAGACCCAACTGAATTACCAAATAAGGAAACTATGAATTGCTGCCACATCTTACTTCAGAAACTCCAACAACAAGCTCAAACTACCAAAATAAGACTCATGTAAATAAAGTGTATGTATGCTGTCAAACTTGCTGCAAATGAATGTGTTGAACCATATCAAGTTTACATATCGTCATAACATAGGCCCTGTAAAATGATACTGTAGCATTGCCGTAGCACATAAAAAGACTGACTCTCACTATTATGCAGTGTAGCAGGCTGTTTACTGACTAGTCATTAGGATGATGTGACAAACAAAGTCAACTGCACAGTACCAGCTTGAAGTAAAACTGTCCGGTCTTGACGGTGCGAGAAGAGATGGGTTTGTTTTTGCTTTCTGTCAACAAATCAAATCCTCCTCCCGCTCTTAGAAGAAGCGATGGAGGCATGTGGATTACCTGCAACTCTCAGGAAACCATGAATCCCTCTACGAACAAACAGGCCTGCCTGCTCTCAGACAGTATAGGCTAGCTAGTAGAGGGAATCACTGGACTAGCACCTTGGACTAGCACCTATGCTCACTGTTGTTGTGTGTGGTGGTCCATGTTTTTGGGGTTGGTGATAGTGGTGTTTTTTGCCATGATTAGACAGCTCACTTATTTGTGTCTGAACCAAATAGTGTGTGTTTCACAGCATGTGACTATATAGTTCAGCGGATGTGGTGATGATATAGGTACAAAAAAAAGGGCAGGGAACCAGTATGCCAAGCTTGGAGAGTTACTGATATTAATCCATCCTCTCGACCAGTCTGTTATTAAACCTGGTTGTACAGTATGTGGGTGTTCACAACCAAATGAATTACTCAAACATATCATGTTCTAAGAGGGGGAGGTGCCTTAATAAAAAGAAAGAGAGTGAGGTGGGAAGGGCATAGAGAACGAGAAACGGTGCGAGGCAACACATAATGGAATGAAAGCGCAACCAGGAAAAAAAAAAAAGGTGAAACGGGATGACTCAACTAAAAAATGGGTTAGGTCATCACAAGGTATGCGTGTATGTGTGTGGTGGTGGGGGTAGTATCCTCTCAAATTCAAAAAGGTGCCTGTGAAGGAATGCATTTTAGAGCATGCATCCAGGAACTTTACACGCTCTTTAAAGAATTCAGTAGGGCTGGACCAGAATACTCGACTATTTTGGTATTTATTACATGTGTACTGTAAGTTTGAAATATTACATTTTTAGCTTTTTGCATGTAGATTTGCCCTTTTAACGCGTTTTCTCTGGGACAAAAACCCCCCACTAATCAACACATCCAAGTTAACTGTCTGGTCTGTAAGAAGAGAGACGGGGTCTAATTAGGGCTGTGGCGGTGAAGAAAATGTACGGTACATGCACTGATTTAGGTTGGCCCATTACCGCGGTCTGCGGTATTATTGCCATATTATTGTTTTTGTTTTGAATGGTCAAGTTCGTGGCACAGAGTTTCTGAAATATGATTTTGGGCCATTTAGGAAAAGTGATCTCAGTCCATGGTGAGACAATTGTGAAACAGCATAGGCTTTCTACCAGTTTAGTGTATGGCCAAAATATCAGATGGAAAATATGACCAATTCATTTAAAGCATATTAAATAGCGCAAGATCAAAAGCCTATGGCGTGCCAAGCAAAGCCTACACCATCTTGATTTAAGTAGCATGTAGACAGAAAGATGTGATGGCATAGTTTTCGGTTGAACAACCCAAAAGGTTAGGGGACAACATATTACATTTTATTTCCCACACGAAAGACATGTCCCAAAAGAATCACTTGAATGTGACTTGTGAGCTTCTCAGACTTTAGGACAGGTTAGTCTAGTGGTCTGGGTGTCCGGCTTCCAGCCGGAAGGTCGTGGGTTCTAACCCCGGTGTTGACCTACCTGTAAGCATCCTTGAGCAAGATGCCTAACCTAAGATGCCTATGCCTAATTTCTCCTGGTGGTTGGTTGCTGTAAAGCGCTATGGATAAAAGCGCTATATAACCATTAAAGTGCCACTAAATAAAGTGCTGTAAAGTGTAACGTCTGAGTGTCGTGAATACAAACGCTACAAACGCTACAAAAATGGATGTATTATAAGAGGCTACAACCGGCTCTTGGCTGGGGGGATTCGTGCTTCAATAGCGCACACGCTATCAGACGTCATATTCGATGGAAAAAAATAAAAGTTCAACATTGCGGTAATGGCGGTTGCTTGCCACGGCCTGCGGTTGGGTTAGCAACACCACGGTATTTCAATATTGCGATTATCGTGACAGCCCTAGGTCTAATTTCAACACAGACTGCAATTGGGTACACATGCTCTGCTAACATGCAATAAGTCAGAATATATGGAAGATTACGTCTGCAGGCGAATATGAAATTAAAGCCGCAGCTACCTTGGCTTGGCTTGCACAGACAAGATCCCATCGAAGCCTCTAATGTTTTCTGTCCTTGCACCACGATGGTGGACCGAGCTTCCTCCCCGTCCCTTACAGCTGAGCTGTAACTGTGTCATTTAAGAAATAAGACATTTAAGAAATAAGCCTGACAGATATGCTGTAACAGATATGCTACAAATTAAGCAACAAACATTCTCATGTACAATCATTAATAATGGTGTAAGAATATATCTATACACCGGAGAATCGCAATATTACGGTGAATAGATTATCTAAACACCGATTTTGATATACATGTTTTTCCTTACCTTAATTTATTTGTAAAATAAATTTGTACATGGTTCCCATGTACTAAATACAAGAGAGGAGAGATGCTTTTGACCAGATGTATCTTAAAGTAAATTTTCATTTGCAGTCTGAGCAAGTTTACATACATCCAATTTATTTACAGTTGTGCAATACTGGTCCGTGCCTGGATTATTTACATTACAGGGGATGGTGATGCTGTTTGTATTAATGAACTTTTTAGGCCCAATTAATTTGCAGAAGATCCTTTTGAATACTTTGATCGTCTTTGGTGTATGCAACATAAAATTGCACAACATTCTTTTTTAAATAACATGCATATTAAAATAATTTATTGTAGATTTACCCAGCAGGCCCAACATTACTTTAATTTATAACACCAATCAAAATGGTTACCAATGACAACAGTCTGCTTGCATGTTGCTATGAAACAGGATGTGGTACAGTGGCCCTGACAGCTGCAGGCCCCACACTACAGGGTTTTGACATCCTAACCGATTTAATAACGTTGAGTATCACAGACATAACAGATTTGACCAAATTATGCTTTTCCCCTACATTACCACACACTAGACAACACACATGGCGATTATCCGAAACGATTTCAGAATGGCGATTCCAGGGAACCTCGCGTGTCAAACTTGAGCATTGACAGGTGCACTGTCAATCATGCCGCATTGACAGGTGCACTGTCAATCATGCCGAAACAAAAACGCTGGATGACGTCGAACTTATGGCAGAAAAAACTGAAAAATCATGACTGTTTATTTTATTTTGCAGCGCAATCTGGAAGGTAGGCTACAGCTACAGATATATGACATAGAAAGCATGTTTTATGGAAACAATTAAAATAGCTAAATATGCAGGCTTATTTCATATGACCTATCCTATTCCTTTTCAATTCAGGGCTTTGTATATTTACTGCCTTTTGATAAAAGATATTAAAAAAATACATAATATGTCACTAGTAACCCTTGATCACAATTAATACAGTATCTTAAAATATATATTGTCAGCTATTGCAAGCTAAAAGAAAGCTAATACCCTTTGTCAAATTCACCAAATAATCTTGCATTTAGCTATTTTACAGTTCTCTGTGCTTGTCGAAAAAAGAATCTGACACTTCTAAACAACCCTGACTCTGTAAATAGTAACATAATCAAAGTGGCGAACACAGCTCGTATCAACAAAGCCATAGAACTATGGTTTGGTTCACAATGCATTTCAACGTGTGAGACACCGCTGCTGCAGAGGAGCATGGAGCAACTGTTTGGATGTCTAGCTTGAAGTTCAAATTTCAGATGAAGCCAAGTCACTTTCATAATAGTAGTACTTAACCATCTGGTATCATTGATTATCTCTGGGCATGTTTCCATTGAGCAGGTGTAACGTACACTATACTTTTCGTTAATAGGCTATTCATGCTCCCAATTCTTTGGCTATATTCACTAAATGAGCAGTCCAACTTGCACATGCTGGGTCCGGTTCTAAACTGTACTACAGACTGCAAGAGCTACAAGAAAAGGTTTCATACAGAACGGTGGTTTGGAGACAGCATTGTCTTGTATGGGCGCTAGCATCTTGCACTGCTTACAACTATCTTTATGTTATGTACCGGCCGTAACATCATCTTCATTTGGTGTAGGCTACTCTTGATGGTTCTAAGGAGAAGATGCTCAGATTAGTAGCCTACATTTAGTTTCAAGAGCTTTCTGTTTTTATACTTGCTTTGCGCTATTATCCATTGTATAGCTTGTTTTTGCTTGTATTCTCCAACATCACTGACAGAAGTATACAAAAATTATTTTGAGAAGTGCCGCTGTTGGGGGAAGTCAAAAGGTAATTATGTCATAATTAACCTGCAGGCTGCGAACCAGAAGGAACAAATAAATAATAATAAAAAGAGTGGGTGTGCAGTAAAATAAAATAAATAAAAAAATGGGTGGGTTGCTGTGAGTGCAGTGCAGGCAGCCAGTGCCATGACAATACTGGCCCTCGCTGCCTAAAATAGGCCCACCGGGAATCGACCTGGTGCTCTCGGTTAGCCAACCTGTGCCTGGCTCCAGCCCAAGAAGACACACTGACACATAGACAAATTCATTGGCATTGTTTGTACTCTGTCATCATATCACCAGCCTGCTGTAACCATCCTGATTTTGCTAGCTCTGTCCGTACCATTTGCGTCCCCTTTGCATATCAGCCTGCACGAAACTGCACGGCTTCAAACCACTTATCAGTGTCCAGCTAGCCAACTCATCTGTTACAAACAGCTATAAGGGTCTGCATTCAGACTGATACAAGCGGAATTGCACCTACGTGCTCCCAAGAGGGAAGAGTACTACTATTGAACACACCGAGTTCATAAGGGTTGCACGGATGCGTTCCGACACAACATACCATGAGCTCAAGCGTGAGTCTGTAAATATTGGTTGTGTGTGTGTGTGTGTGCTGACACCCTGTCTGGATGTAATCCCAGCTCTGTGCATAGTCAGCTGAGCAAGGATGAACACAGGAGGATCTGAGCGGGATGGGGGGAGGGGGGTTTGTCCCTCCAGTCCATACTGAAACAAGGGCCTTACCTAATACTTTCTCAGTAACCGTGACACTCCCCCACCCTTAACATTAGCATTACACTGGCCACTAAGATCCCAGAGGTCCTTCACCATTCATCAGTTGAGTTAACCATCTCTTTTAATGCAGTGGCTCTCATTTGGGGGAGGGAGACATTCCTAGGCTTGATCATTACAGAATTGTGAAATAAACGTTATGCATAAATGTAGTGTTGTATATGATATCTTATCTTATACATTTTTATTTAATGTTTAGGGAGCCATGTGCTTTGCTGATATTAGGGGAGAGAAATAAATGAACTGTAATTATAAAAGGAATGAAAACTTATTCTCAAAGTATTCCTCTCTCTCTCCCTCCCTCCAAGATGCCTCTCAGCCACAGTGCCAGGATTTAGTTTTCCTATGCAAACCTGCCCCGAATACGCATGCAAAAGAGGAACCACAGCACACAAACAGGGGCAGAGAGAGAAGTCCGATCTCCATCACGGAAGTGCTTCAGAAGTGAAGGAGTGACTTTCTCATGGATTAAGTATGCATTCGCAATCTTCACACAGAAACCATGCCAGACTAAAAATAGTATGGAATGGGTGTTAACTAATCCCCAAAACACTAAGAATGTGCACCTTATTAGACAGTTCACAGACAACACAGCTTCCCAGTGAGATTTGTCAAATCCTGAACTCAAAGATGACAAACGGGAAAACACATACTACAGTAGGCCAGATGGCACACAAAAAAAACAAAACACAAAGTCTGCCACTTGCCTTGGTTTCTGGCTGCACAAGACAAGGTGTAAAGGCCGAGAACGTTGCAACAGAGGGGTAGCCGGAAAGTACAGTGGGTGAAGCCTGATGACAGATCAGTGATGTCGTCATCAACAGCCAAGTGTTGCGTCTCCGTGGTACGAGTTAGCTTGCTAGCGCCCGCGCCAATGGAAAACAGATGCGCAAGCCAACACACACACACACACTACAGGGTCCTCATCTGTTTCTGGGCAAAACAAAATGCAGAAGGGGGGCTAAAGAAGGGTTGATGCAGTGTAGTTATGGCTAGAATTCATTATGCCGTTCTGTGGCAACACTCTTTGAAGTTGCTGAGCTAAAGGCTTCACAGCCCAACGTGGTGGGCCGAAATTCACACACACGCACAGCATATCGTACCAGGACCGGAGCCCCCCCCTGCCAGCTCCCTCATGTGGCGAGAGCCTCAGTGAAGCAACCATCTGGACACACCAGATTCAAGCGTAGGAGTTAAATGGCTCCGCAGACTTACATAAGTCAGAGGGAGAGCGTGAAGGCAAGAGCATGGCCCCAGCTCTCCATTATTCACTGAGCAGTGCAGCGCTCCACACCATCAGATAACTTACACACTCCTGTAATGTATACACAGGGGCAAAGGATAAAAACTTGGGGAGAAGGGCTGTGATGCAGGCCTAGTTACCTAATGGCTAGCCAGTAGGACTCCGGATCTACACTGGCAAAGTAAAGAGGGCTGTTACTTGTCCTCATTGGTGGCCACATTGTGTAGCAGATTCCATCATTTTTTACATTTTGTTTTTGACACATACACACACACACACACACATACACACACAATTTAATGCAACACTAACTTAAATTCAAACATTATAATAACTCTGACCTACCTCAAAGTGAACAATATCTATCCTTTTTCAAATATGTTACTTCTAAATCAAGGCATCTTCCAATCATAAGACTTTGATCAACTAGCTGGTCAGGTCCATCAAAACTGGGCCTGGCGTGGAGGCTGCCATGCCGCTACTTGTCAGAAGAATCCTGTCTACATGTGGTTGCCAGACTTGTTGTTGTCCCTGTGATTCAGAGACAACCAAGGAGGAGAGCTAGCCACCCTGTTCTCCAAGATGTCTGCAAGGCTACAAAAAAAACACAAGGGCGGCGGGATGATACGCAGCAGGCAGATTGTGAAACCAGGCGGTACGATACAGTAAACAGCATTTGTTTATGGATAGTGAACTGACAGGCTGGTGACTGCAATGCCAGGCCTGCCTTCACTCTCTCTCGTTACCTCCCCTGGGAGAAGAAAGGGACCCCCCCAACACACACACACCATCTGCTGTGCTCTGTGAGGGGAAAAGACAGATCAGTATGTCGAAGAGAAAGTCACGTTGACTCTCTGCTACTGCACAAGCTAAACTTTCACTCAGGGAGTGATTAGGTGTTGTCTGACTATAGCAGTCAAATCCCTCATTGACCACCACACGATGATATCGGAGGGGGCGCATACAATCAAAAAAAGTTGTAACAAAATATCATGTTTGTGTTTACATATTTGTAATGCCATTAGGGAACCACGACCTTTGCTTCATCTGCATAGCAGTGCATGACACAACAGGCAGGCGTGGTGAGGCAATACGAGGGAGGAAAGCAGAAGTTACAATGAGCATTCAGGCAGCCCACATCCACCGCCTCTCAAGAACACACACACACACACACACACAGAGACACAGATTTGCACTGTGCATACGTGTGCACAATAATGACACAGAACATCCTTATGGTGAGATCACACACACAGAGAGTTCACAATGTGTCCAGGGCAGGGCTTGCTTAACAACAAGATCATTACAGCCAGAGTGCATTGCCTTTAGCAAGAGCTTCTCACAGCGGCCCGATATCAGTGGGCCAGGAAGGTGACTCTGATACGAGCTAGCGGGTTTGTTGACACCAGGGAGAGAGCTGCTGTAGCAAAGAAATGCTGAACGCAAGAAACAGGGCCAGACAAAATGGAGTGCGTCGATGGGTCGAAAAGAGCAGTCCTTTGATTTCGGTCTTTGTTAAAACACTTTTACATTTATTTTGAGTTGTCTCACACACAAACACGCACACAGAATATCCACATTATTGCAGACTGCCAGTACAGGCCATGTCTGCATTTCAGCACAGTGTACATTGTGACAGAACAACTCAAGATGAAGTGTAGGAGGCTTTAATTAGGGGTGGGTATGACCATTTTTTAAAATAACAATAATTATTATAATAAGATAGAAATGCAAGGAGATATTTAATGAATTTGACAAAAAGTGTATTAGTGGATCTAAATAGCTGAACGACTATATTACAATATTATATAATAGTATTGTCAGTTTACAATAGCTGACAATACTTTAAAGTAAAGTAATCCGTCATTAACGTAACCCAGATGCACTACAGGCCGAAAGACCATCACAAGCACAGAAGAGAGACAGAAAATAGAGAGCGAAAGAAACAGACCGAGAGAATGACTCAAATAGGGAGGGAGGGGTCTCTTAGAGAACACAGACAATATTGGAGGACGTCCTGGCACGGGTGTTGTAACCTCTTTACGGTAACATGGTGACAATCAGAGAAGTGGAAGCCCCCCTCCTCTACGCTCCACACACACTTTTATTATTTCTACGTCTCAGCTGCTAGGGTGCTTAGTTGTGGTATGGAGGGAGTCTGTTGGCTCGCCGGCCTGCCCCCACACCCCACGCCCCACCTTCTCAACAAGAAGCCCTTGTCTCTGGGAGACCCAGGAGGGCATATGAGAGTGGAGATCCAGGCAACACAAACTATTTATTAATCTCTCTCTCTCTCCCTCAGCCAGGGAAAAAGGTGGGGAACAGTGTTGTCTGGGTAACGAGACAATAATGCTGGATGAACGCTGACAGCAAATCCCTGTAAAAATCACTGGCATTGGAATACTGGCTCCAGGAGGCTTCTAACTGTTGGCTTGTTTCTCCCGATGGAACAACAACAACAACAACAAGACAACTCGAGGGTCTCCTCAGTAGGATCCGGCGGGTGCACGCCAATACACACAGCAGGGCTTTGTTCTCTTTTATAGATTGGTGCTACTGGCACAACACACTCTGGGTTGTTGTCTCCAGCCCACAGTGTCTGTGTGTACCTCTGACCTTCCTGAGGGGAAACGGCTCCAACGGAGAGGGGGGGAGAAGGGCTAGTGTTATTCTAAAACGCCTCCCGGGCCTCCTCTAGATAGACTAGCCTCAATACAATAATCCCCTCTTTTCATCCGTCTTGCTAGCCCTCTGCATGACTGCGTGCATGTGTACAATAAGACCGTAAATGTATTAACTTGGTCAGGTGTAGTTTGGACAGGGTACCATACACGCCCGTGTTACGAGGTATACGCTCAGGCCAGTACCCTGACCTTGATACCTACTGACACCGTATCTTCAAAAGTCACTCTGTCAAGTCAGTCCTTTATAAAGATTGTTTGTTTGTTGTTATTCTATTACTGTACAATTACATAAGTCATTTAGCTGATTCGTTATTATAAATCATACAGTAGGACAACTGGCAAGCAAGCAAGTCAGCCTTTGATCTGAACCCATTTATGAATCAGCAAGAACGGCCTCCACACACACAGTGTGAAAATAATGCAGAGAGAGACAAGCTTTTACAATGTCATCACCACTACCAGACACATTGGTTGACATAATGTCTGTTAATGGATGAAAAAACTGGGAGGGGTTTCTTGCCGAAACTGAATACATGCCATATTTTCCTAGTTACCACCAATATCAGAAAGTACCACAATAGACTAGACGAGAAGCTCTTGCATCAAAGATAAAACTACACAACGGTATAACACCCAAAGATACAAATTTAAACATTGAAACGAATCACCATTGTAAAAACAAGTCTGGAACTCATGCCAAAGAGTGGAACAACAAACGCAGAGACCAAATCAAAACATGTATAAAATGGGTCTGCATTGCAATTTACACTAGGACTTCCTGCCATTAAGATTCATGTTTGGCCAATGGCTGTTTCAATTCTCCTGGTTTAACGGAAGACAAGAGGCACAGGGTTCACTCTTCATCACTTCCATATTGATCACCTCCGGGTTACTCATACTCAGCAGGCTTGTGCTACAGCTTATGTTCAAGGGCTCAAGGTCCCACAAAATCAAGCGTGGGGTCCCTCTGAGCAGATGGACATAATTATCAGAGCAAAGAGAAAGAAAGGAGGCTCACTTTATTTGGGGAGGGGGCATCCAGATTTATTTCAGACCCCTGGGGATGGGGCCAATGTAGTTGTCAAACACTACATAGACTAGACAATGTCTGTCTGTCAGTCTACCAACAACTTCACCGTTAAACCGAAGCGATGTCATCAAGAGCTTGACATCAATGACAAGATGATAGTCACACTTGTAAAGTAGCCTAATAAACTTTAGGTTTGAAATAATCTAATTTCTGTTGCTGTAATTTCAGGGAATACCGGCATTAAATAATTGCTCATAACAAATGAGCAATAAACCGGCCCAGAGTTGCAAACAAAATATATCTGTCAGAATTAATCATAACCAAATTCACAATAATGACACCATACAGGATGTAAAGATAGACTACGCATTTGAGAACGGTGACAACTTTGGCGGTATGTATAAAAAAAAAAACTATTGAGGAAGTGGGCTTGGCTGACGAATGATTCATTATATTCCTCCATATTCACTGCACTGATGCAGCCCTGAAGAAAGCCGAGGCAACGCAGGTGGCAATAAAACAAAAGACTATAATGCGTAGCACAGCACTGTCCATCCCCAGCTCGACCAAGTGCCATATTCATTGTCATCCCGTTGGTACATAACCGAATAGAGAAGGAGGTAGCCTCACCTGCATGCGTTATGTCCGACAAGTCGTAGTTCCTGGCTGTCCGAGGGAACTCTTTGAGTTTGCGGCTGGACAAGTTCAGAGCCCCGCTGGCGGCAGCCTCGTCGAGCGCCTTCTCCACGCTCCGGCTAGCCGCTATTGTCGCCGGCAGCTGGGCACCATCACCAGCAGCCATGAAATATAGAGATAACCCTCCTTTATTACTTTATCTGAAGCGCTCCCTCTCCTCTCATAACCTTCGATACTAACCCCGAACGCTGTTTTTCCGGTAAAATAGTAAAAAAGTTGAAATATATCCGACGAAACAAGGCTCGGGAGGACTCGTCTACATCCACTAACACTAACACGAGCTAGTGAGAGAGCGGTCACGGTGTGAGCTGTCAATCTTTTGGGGAGGGTGCAGGAAATAAGGGAGAGTGGGTGTGGCCACGGCTTTATTTCGTTGATTGACATTCATTGCCACGCCCATAATAATATGGAAACGTGGTACAACAGTGCAATACATTAGCTTAACCTTGTTGCATCCATACAACTATATAATAGTGTATCCCGTAGCTGTACATGATTCAAGGATTTTAAGAATTACTATATAATATAAAAACTGTGATATTAATATATATCCCACATTTCTACATAATTGCACGAATATATGAATAGCATTCTATTTTGTATTTCACATGGAAAAATACAATTTAAATAATTTAAATAATTTAAGGTGCTCTAATTTCTTTTCAATACATAATATCGCTATGAATAGGCTAGGGTCCCAGTGTTAACTCTGTCAATGGGCTGTCATGTTATACTATAGCTTATTCAATGAATCAACGGGACCCCACTGTGAAGTTTATTACACTTTCTCATACTCTTATGTTCCCCCTCATGGACAGATGACAACCCCCCTTCTCCATTCCCACATCCCCTCTTTCCTGTGCAACCATTAACACGGTCCCCGGCGTCTTCTCTGCGTCTGGTTTCCCACCGGGCCATCTGTCAGCGTCCTGGTGGACTGGTCACACAGCTGAAGCCAGAGCAATATACACACTACAGAATGCACATTAACAACGTAGTCTTTATTACCAGACGCTGGTTAACTTTTAGTCCACTGACTACATCTTTAGGATGTCATGATGAAAGCATAACGTTACAGACCCCCACCCTCTACCCCGTCAGACATAGAGGCGTGATTCAGCAGGAATCGAGAACCAAACATGTATGCCCCAGCTCACGGTTTATGTTTGGAAACACAACTGTCACACACACAGTGTATTGGGAAGGGCTAAAACATGGTGTGAGCTACTCAGCTGCGCAAGAGGGGAGTTTTAAACTGCACAATGTTTTTTCCAATGCTGACTTCAACCACAAGGGGGAATTGCAGGTCACACAATTTTAAGAGTGTCCCTTTAAACAATTGTAAGCTAATAGCGCCTCACAGTCTGCTATCTCTCTGCTCTGTGTGCGTACAGAAAAATACAATCCTGTATTTCTACACAGCTATGTACTGTAAATGAAAACACATACAACATGGTGCAGACCGCACCATACAACAATGTCTCTAGTGAGGGAGCACCCATATACGGCATTGAAAGGAGAGATCATTTTGTGTTGTTTGAGTTCAAATAGAAACTAGTTTAGGTCAGGAAATCCACAGCATGTCTCCTGGCTTGGGGGACAAAGAGAGAGGATGAGAACGAAGGAAGACCTAAAAGGAAGATTGGCAAGACACAGAGCGTGAGAAATAGTAGTCAGGGTCACACACCAGAACCATTTTTGGTTCCATTAAGAACCTTATGACATACATGAAGAACCATATACTACATGAAATGGTTTAACTAAGTGATGGTACTATGTAGCACCACAAGGCCTTTTGAAGAACCATTTGTATTCTGTGTGTAGGGAATCTTAGGATGGGTGGGGAGGGGAAGAGAAGAAAAATATGTCCATAAATACTTAGCAGAGGACCACATTCAAGCATATAGAGCATTTGTAAACTAACAGAAATTGTTCTCTTTTTATTAATCCTTTCCTGTATGGTATTCTGATTA
>JAODVN010107085.1:0-16059 GCA_025434125.1 Chologaster cornuta
GAGAAGAAGAACTGTAATAGCAGAGAAGAAGAAGAAGAAGAAGAACTGTAATAGCAGCAGAGAAGAAGAAAGGTAGAAAACAGTGAGAGGATCAGAGAAGTGTGAAATAAAAGCTCTCCCCACGTGTTGTGGCCAGCGAGGCCATGGAGCGAGGGCTGTGATGGATGGTGGCTGTGAAGAGATGGGGATGGGAGGGGTCAAACAGGAGCTGAAGGTTGAAACAATGACCGGCGAGGTGTCGGCGCTGCGGGTCGGAGATGATTGATGCCAGCCTGGAATGACCTTTACCGGGCCAGAGCGCCCCTGTAGCGAGCTACAGCAGGCGCCAACTACAGTCTGGCTCCTCCCACGTCAGGATGCCTGGTAACATCTACAGGCATCTCGGGGGACGTATCCACCTTTAAGAAGCCCCCCTATCAGACAGACATTGTTGTGTGGTCCTGTCTGCACCACTTGGTTTGTGTTCCTATTTACAGAGGCAGGGTTGTGTAGAAACACCAGATTATTTCAGATAGAAAACGATAAGGAGATATTCGTTGAATTTGACGTAAACATTTATTGGCTTACAATCGCTGACTACACCTTTAAACCAAACAGCTTGGGCGAACATGAGCCATAGCTGACTCCATCAGGGGGACCCACCCACTGCCATGTCGCACCCAGACACCAGGCTGGAGGGGCTGAAGCCGAGACTGCCATGTATTCATACACAGCTAAGCAACCAAACGCAGTTAATCCCAGAGCACAGAGAGAGAGTCTGGTGCCACGTCTGTGCTGGAAGCAAGATGTGTGTGTGCAGGGGCGCAGGGGGGATACGTCCCCCCCACTTTTGTAAAAAATGAAATCATCCCCCCACTTGAGAAAAAAAAAAAAAAAGTTCATTATGTTTTTCATTTACGTCTATGATCATAACGATGTCAAGACAATCTCGCTACAATACATTACGTAAATATTACTCCCAAACACTTTCATAGATTCGATGGGTTAGTTATCACAACTTTCCAGTGGCGAACTTGTAAAGTGTTTGCCTTTCACGTGGGAGAGCGGGGTGCGATTCCCGGGTGCTGCAAATTTTTTTTGTTTTAATGACCAAAAGCATAGTTGAACAGGGATAAAATGTGAGACATTATTCGTAATAATTTATTCCCCCCCACTTTAAAAACATCTCTTGCGCTACTGCGTTAAACCACCACTCTTAGCTCCTTGTGTACTTTTTAGCATACAGATTTGTCCAGAGGGTGGGAGTCCGGACCAGAGCCGGCAGGAAAGTCAGACAGACTTAATAACTGCAATAACAAACTGCCAGGCTACGCAGCAGGCCAGGTGGTGCAGAGAACACTCACCCCGTTCTAGACAAGAAGGGACAGCTCAGCAACTTGGCGCCGGCAGTGACGGTAACAATTTAAAGGACATGAATGCCTTTAGGATCCGGTAAGAGCCACGGTCAGGAATGCTTCTGGATCCGGTAAGAAACACAGACAGGCATGGCGGCATTGTGTGCCAAAGGCAGACTGTGTATGAAAGACCTCCTCATAAAAGCACTCACGGGAGGAATGCCGAGTTCAAAACAAGCACATTCTCCTGGGATGTGTAGTGGGAAACGCCACTCTCGTCTCCCACGGCGACCGCCTCACACGCCCACGATTGGACGCGCGTGTGCGGGGGAGTGCCGGTATGGGTGTTTAGCCATAGCGTGCATTCTTGGAGAGTCATGATCATCATTAAGACGTATATCCGTTTCTGCTCCTGACCTTTTTTAGCTCTTTTGTACTCTATATCTGGCCTGTCCATATTCTGCATAATTGTCTCACCGTCTTAAGCTAAACAGACTCCTTTTACTTATAAGGAGACTGATGCAGACGTTGATCTATTCGAAGGGCTGTCACATTAGAGGGCGAGTTATGAACCCTTTCTTTCATCTGCCAAGATCAAAACGGCTAAAAGGAAAAATATAATCATGAAACCCCACTGAAGAACAAGACGCGTGCCATAGATTCGATTGCTCAACAGCTAACTTGTCTTTCCTGATAAAGCTAAAATAAAACTCCCACATAAGCTCCGCCCCCATGCGTTGAAACGCATTGCCAAGCCAAGGGCTTTGTTGTGAGCGCTGTTGCCCACTTTGTTTATGTTCCTATTTACAGAGTGAGGGCTGTGTAGAAGTACCAGATGGTTTACTCAGCACACACACACAGAGAACGGTAAAATAGATTTGACGATTAAGTGTATTGGCTTACAATTAGTTTACAATAGCTGACTATACCTTTAAAAAGCAGGCAGCGAGTGTTGGCAGTTCGCAAGGGAGCAACACACGGAACACGGGAGTAACAAAGAGTGTTTAGGCCGAGAGCTTAAGGGAGACGTATTACAGCCTACACTCGTAAATGATTAGCCTGATGACCGGAGGAGAGCGCGGAGCGACGGGCCGTTGTTTGGATGTGGTGTGGATGTCTGGCATCAAGCGTCACCCCCGGCAGGCGATGTAAACACGCCGCGGGACCACACCTGAGCCGGGGGGAAGAGTGAAAAATGGCGCTGGGCAGCCTTGTGGTTCACAAGACGACGGAGTGGAAGCTAATTGTTTTAAGTACCCAGGGTAAACACTTCAGACAAGTATGTCTCGGGGTGCAGGCCAAAGACGAATGGCCGTCAGGTTCAGACAGTGTAATATATATAATATATACTTCTTTATTGGAAGCGGGAGGGGGGGGTGCACGCTTTGGAGTAAGGGCTGAAGGTGTTACCACACACACACACACAGCGGGAGGTCTCAAAAAAACAAAAGTATTGCTTCTTCAATACCTTCGGCTTTGAGACCTTCCGTTGGCAAACTACATTTAACTGGCCCAGGAGAATTAACATTAAGGCTATTACAAGCTATCCTTAGGCGACACTAAAGCTTGTATGTACATTTAATTCTTCATTTGGTGGACAAACCTACTGTTGCCAGAACGCAGCTGATCGAAACGGCCTGGAAAAAGCCATCATAACGCATGTGAACGGAAAGGTTTGCATGAATGGTTGGAATGGTTATTGTATTACAACTAGGGTTGTCAAAATAGTAAGTTTATTTAGATGAATTAATTATTGATAAGAATTACCTGACAAATAAATGTACAGGTTTGGCCTGTAATGGAAACATTCTCTGCAGGACTAACTTGGCATTGCCATTGTTTTGTTTTGGGAAACAGAATAAATATTGCACATGTCTACGGTCTATTCATTGTTTCACACCTTACATCCATAAAACACCCTAAATTCAGAGAACATTTTTCATTTATAATGCCGTAGTTATATGGTCAAGAAGTCAGTTGCCTTGACTCTTTGACAACCATCAGTGATGAACATAAAAGTATTTAATACACAGTATATACATAAATAACTTTCATGTGGGCAAAATGACAAATAAAGCAGTTCTATTTATTTACAAAAATGTAACAGAGCTGCTGAGTCTCTGGTGTACCTTAATTACTTTCCAACGTTCCTAACGGGGCTCTGGCCTGCAGGTGAACCGCAGGTCGTGCTGGAAGCTATAAATAGCCCCTTATCTGCACAGTGTTCCATACATTCTGTTCCCTCCTTCACATCACTCCAGCGTGGAACCTCTTTGTGACACTCTCTATTCAAGACTCACACGTATCGTCTCTCCACAAGAGCACCGCTAACAAGGGAACAAGCCCGGCACCACACCACACATGTGAGGGGACATGGCTGAATGGAGACCAGGGCCCCCCCCCCCCCGCCTGCCAACAAAAGGCCTATCTGCTGCTGGGGAGCTTGTGTAATAATAGCAGTCAACAGAGACTGTGGGTGGAGAGGAAAAACAGTTGGCAATACATAAAAAGTGCTCACTAATCTGTCATCTCAAGCAGCGATTGGTCAAGCACAGCAACTGAAAGCGCAATCCCCCCCAACCACAACACCTCGACCTTAGCTTGGTACCATGACAAGGACAGAGATAACAACGTTGTGGAGGATATTGTGGGCTGCCAACCGCCAGGGAGTGATAGCCCGTATCCATGGTGATAAGGTGGACGGGGTCGAAAACCCCCGCCTTCAACCTCCGATTAAAAACACAGATATCGACCGGAGCGTTTCACAGTTAACACGTGCACGCACGCACGTTTCATTTGGGCTGATATAAAGTGACGTGAACACGTTCTGCACCGCGGTGCGGCCAACTCCGACTGGCGGCCTCCGGTCGGTGCCTGACAGGAGTCCCTCGGCTGGCAGGATGAGAACGAAAACCTGCTCTGTGCAAGAGGGATATTGTTCACGTTCAGCTTTGAACAGGAAGGCGGGGGGCAAAGCTGGAGCCGGGCCGCATCTCCCCATACGGATTAGTGCCTTGCTTGTGGGCAGAGATTAAAATCAGGTGCTTACCTTGCGTTCTGAAGCCAAACGGTGGCAAGAAATTGTTGATTTTTCCCAGACGCTTGAAGTTCAGGTCAAGAAACATTGGTGCTGGTTTCATAAACCTGCAGGGAAAGGGGGGGGAAGACAGATGTAGATGTGGTATTATTTTTATTGACACCATTTCTGAAGAGATTCAAATCAATCATTCTTTATTTATATAGCACTTTTCATACAAATTCAAGTAACAAAGTGCTTCACAATATAACGTCATTTAAAATAATATAAAATAAGTAAAAAACAATACATAACATAAAAAAAAAAAAACTCCAATCAAAAACAAACATCGGGAGTCCCATTCCCACCATCCCCAAAACCCAAACCACCAGGGACCCCAGACCCGCTCCCCAGCCACCTCAATCTCAGTCAGAGAAAGGAACTCCGAACATATTGACAGAACGAGCCTACACACCAACATACCCAAGACCCCCAAGACAAATGGAGCCCGTTTTCCTAATCGCTTAACCATTCCAGTGTAGCATTCTCCATGACAGAAATACTGGTAGCTCAGTTAGCCTCGGACTTGTTGTAATGTATAAGCAGGCCATTCTACGTGGAAGTCTACAAGCTCAGTATTTTGTTTTTTACAGAATAATTTATTGAAATAACGTGGGGTAGAGCAAGGGGAGATTGTCATCTAGTACTGTATATCACAGACAGCATCTTTCTCTCGGCCAGATAATAAATAAATAAATGCAATATGGGTTGCAATCGGGTTGCATTTGTGGTCTATTCTTTGCCGGCAGTTATTTGTCAATTAAAACAAACAAATTATATCGCAATAATTATTGTTATCGTTTAATGCCCAACCGAGTAACAACTGAAAATATCAATCAGCGTCGTACCGATAGCTATGGACATGTTTAAGTGTTACGACAGAACTTTACATCAGCTACTTGAAAACAACAATGTAAGACAGATGGTTCATTCAATTATTTATTTTCTGAAAGTTCAAACTTTCGATGGATGGTTCCCCAGATAGATTTGTGTCTAACAATCCATGTGGGGTGGCAAGTAAGTCTAGAAGCTATAAATTCACCATTCTATTAAAACATTCCATTGTGTTTTAAATAAAATCACAGTTTTATATGTTGTTCAGATTTCTTATTCAAATTCCTTTGAGACAATCTGGGACCAGTCACTTTAAAGTGTTATTTAGAACTTCAAACCCAATTCCGGTGTATTTGAAATGAAACTATAACGTTAACGGCCATTGCCAAAGTCACGCCGACATCATTAGATCACCAACCACCCAAGATCTTCAGTCCGTCACTACAGGATGAATACATATAGACGGCGAAGGCACATGCGGAGGCTGGCTGATGGATGAATGAGGATCTGAACAGATGAGTGGGCTTGCCGTCAGCGGCCTCATTTGGGGCAACAGTGCGTTTATTCGGGTGTTCGCTTTTACAGTAACAAACGTCAAATGGAAGCTGTAATGTTTAGAGTGAGGTCAACGTGAGGTCAACGTGTGGCATAGGCCCCCTCACCCATAAGACTCCCCGGAATTCCCCAGAACTACTGAAAGTAAGGGGAACTTTATATAAATCAGTAAAATAATCCCCACCTTTCTGCACTTAGAAATAAGATATATTGGTTAGGTTATTAGCGATTATGTTTAAGACTGAAAATATGCTGTAATTATTCTAACACAATGTTGTTTGCTTAAAATTCAAGGTATAGGACCTGTTCATCTGTTGGCAAATTTGCCATTTGTTATTCACTTTGGATAAAAGCATTTCCGAAATGCCATTTATGCAAAAGTAAACAAAAAGTGCTGTCTTACAAAGTATGCTTGAGAATATTTAATAACATGCTGTTAACATAATTACAAATCAACCGCCAGCAACTGACATGGACAGGAGGTCTGGCTCACGTTCATTTTGAAACTTCTACATGAAGCCTGTAGTCGTAGCTTTAAAGCATCACGCAGCACAAATAACTTCCCCATCCCTTGACTGACCTGCATCTCTGGTTGGTAAACCAAACAGAGTTTAATGCTGCAGGTCAAGACTGTGATGGATCTTGAGAAGAAGCAGACAACTCTGCCGTTTCCTCAGCGCAATAGAGTCCGCCCATACTTGCATTAGTCACACAGAACCACACTTCTAGTACTGAGAATCATTTCAAGAGGACACTGTGGATGTCACATGCTATGTTGTCATAGTGACAGCATTGACCAGGCGCACAAGCACCTATCATTTGAGCTTCTGCAGAGAAGCAAGCTTGGCTTACCAGGCTTCACGCCACAACACGTAGAACAAAAACCACTAAAAACAGAAACTGAAGCAGAAATGCCCAAACAAGGCTGAGACACTAAAACCCCTCTAGTGAGAGTTGACCTTCATCTCTCAGAAGACCCCTGCCCTCCTCCCCCTTATGTGTGACAGGCCTGGTTATCCCTGGCTAGATAAGAAAAATATCTGTCCATCTCTTGACACACACACATACACACACCCAACCCAAGCCAAAACAAGCACAGAGATTCATTAAAACAGAGGTTTAAGGGGGTCAGGCAGACCCACAATTAACATGGGACCATCAGGCCTCTCTGGACAGTGTGGTGTTCTTTTTAAAATTATTTAACAATTGGATATAGTAAATCAGTAATGCAATATTGATGTTGGCTATGTACATTTTCATCTTAAGTCCTTATTCTACTGTAAAGTGCATTGACACTGAGCACACTGGTCTCAGCTGATGGCTCAATGTCAGAAATAACAGAACGACGGATATCACATCTGGGATTTGAGCAATTTTATAGATTAGTCAGTGTTCCTTTAATTAATTCTACCCTAATGTGACATTAATGTATTTAATGTTGCCACATTATTGATCTATTTGGTAGGTCTTTGTGCACAGACAGACAGACCTCTCAAAACTAGCCACAGAGCTAGACGCACTGTACTCACTTCTTCTGCTAGGCCTATCTCTCACTAGCGGCCGTGTTTTCATAACCGCGCTGCGCCAAGTTCACTGCCAGCGCTTGATTTAGGGCTGCAATACAAACAGCTTATCTTTTTTTTTGTTTTGTGAGGCAGGTCCATCTCGGAGAAGACAAGCCCGGAGGAAACAGGAGATAATTAGCGCCGAGCTTGCTGCTGATGTCTGCCGCTCCCTACCTGGCAGCTAGGGAGAGCTCCACATATTTATAGAAACACTTTTGTTTTTACTTTATTATAAATCGCAGACTATTGTCACTTGAACTTCATTCTCAAAGGAAATGTGAGTGGATTAAGTGCTGCTGGAATTACCCCACTGCAAAAAAAACAGCCTATGAAAACCATGGCATGTCTGCACTTATCAGTGCAACACAGTAAATAGCAGTGAATCAGGCACACGTCTTTTGCTGACATGACGTTATGAGGTGTTAAGTGTAGCGAAAGTGCAGTTTGTCTTATTATAAAAACACACATCCACTGTATTTCTGCTTCTTCATTTGTTATGCCATGTTTAATGACTACGATCAAAAGGTGGCCTTTCTTGTTGTTATTGTTAAGCTTTGAAAGTATTATGTCTTGTCTTCTATAATCTTACTTATACATAATCTATTCAGGGGCCTCTTTCATGTTATGCTGTTTGATTTGTGTACTGTATCGTGAAAAGATTTTTTTCAGAAGATAATTAACTTACATTTACACCGTGGGTCCCGAGCTGCCAACAGTAATGTTTAGGGTGATAATTCAAATAATTGACAGATTTAATTATTGTTAATATACATTTCCTTATATTTATATTTTTGGAAGAAAATAAGTTTGGGATCAAATAATTGAGGACCCACTGTAGGATCTCTAAGTACCGCCCAGGGGTCCCGGACCCTCTGTTGAAGACCTCTGTTACCTCTGAGTATTGTACACACTTACGCAACACTCCAGTTCTGGGCAGTCACTATCATATGTAGCGTATCGTTTCATATTAGCAGAATAAATCCCTATCACGTATTGTTTGGATGCGAATCAAGCCAAGTTCAAATAACCGTTAAACTTTCTACTGTTTTAGACGTTTTTTTTGCATGACGCTCCATAAATAGGTCAGGCACGACATCGCACCAAGTTGCCACTGGCTATTGTTCAGCAATGCGGAAAATTGCCCCCTCCGATTAGCTTGAGAATGCCAGCGACACAATGTGCTACAGATGAAGACGGGTGCACTGACGAGAGGGGCCACTGTCACATCAAAAAAGCCCCGTGACATCATCATGGGGTGTGTGCCCGCAACCAGGAAGTTCAACATGAGTCACGCCGTGCCGCACAGGAAGTGGGCTGGGGCCTTTCACAGGGAAGGGCGCGGGGGCCCCTAGGACACAGGCCGGCAGCCGCTGTCTCCTGGCAACAGAGCTGCTTTTGTGCAGTCGGGAAGCTCACAAGAACACCGTCTCGTGGTTGCCGCGGCGAAGAACGAGATGGCTGGGACATGAGTGATTGGTGAGGCGGGGTTTGTGGGTTTGTGTGGGTGTGTGGGACCCCCCTTACAACAGCCCGTCTGGAGAGGGGCTTTTGCCTTATCGACCCATCTTCGCGCAAAGCGCGAGCGGAGGAGTCCGTAAAGGGTCCGTTTGTGAAGGGGCCTTTCGTTTGTGAAGTGGCGGGAAGCTGTCAAGGGCCGTTTGTGAACGGTTGGGTGTTTGTAAGGGGCATTTGTGAATGGATGCAGCTCGGGAGAGATGGGGGTGGGCGCTGCTGACTTCGACACAGACCAGGACGTTACAACGAGAGTAGACACAGGGCAGGGTAAGGGGGTTTCTTCTCACTTGGGATAGATGGTGGCCATCTTGGCCGCTGCGTAGCCAGGCTTGCACACGCCCTTGCTCAGGTTGCCGTACTGGTACCGGAGCTCCACTGGCCTGTGGATGCAGCAAAGGTCAAAGGTCAGTGTGCTACACACCATTAGCGATTACTACTTGAAATAAAAGCTACATATAGAAGGGGAAAATAACCCTAGCTAAAAACATAAGATTACAGGGGAGCATGAGAAAGTACTGCATTTGCGAAGAGACTACTTGAAATAAAAACGACATTTGGAATGGGGAATTTAGCCCCAGCTGAAGACATAAAATAGCTAGGGAGGATGAATAATTGCTACAGTTGCGTAGAGACTGCTACGTGAAAACTACATTTGCAGTCGAGAGAAGACACGAGCCCTAGCTCAGAGCCAATGAGCACAATGGTGGAGGCCTTGCTAACAGACCATCAATAACCGGCTACATGCCACTAAACCGGTTCAAATAAACAAGGGAACGCCTGACGGTGTTGAAGACGGTCCAGCATCATACAGGGTGAGAGCGAGAAGAGTATGGAGCATTATGGAGCATTGAGGGTGAAGGCATGGGGAGTTCAAAATGATGATGGCAGAGTGAGTATCTAGCAGCAGGTAAATATGGGTAACCCCAAGCTAGTGCTTTACGCTAACGCCTAGCTCTGATTAATATTAAAAGCACTGGTTTTCAACATGGGGATCAGGACTTTCCAGAGGGCCACAGAATGTTTTTAACATCCAGAAATAGTGGTTTTCATTTAAATCCAGCATGATCATCTCTTGTGAATCGGCTAAAGTTAATAAAAAAAGGAACACAATTAAAATGTAAAAGGGTGTTTTTACAGTGTGTGAAGTGTACGAGGCTGCATGTGTCACGGGTTTGAAAGGTTGCCATTACTAGAACACTGAATATATGACAATGTGTGCGTTTGTCATAGCCTCACGTGTCTGTGTATGTGTGTGTGTGTGTGCACGCAGCTAATTGTGCATTTACTTGAACAGCGTTTAAAACAAAGCATAGGGTGGCAGCTTATACGCTCCAATTCACCAAATATCTCCCCGTGGTCTGTCAAACAGTCCACTGCCCGCTGAATAACCCAGTGTGTCTACACAGCCATGACTTGTGCACCACACAACACTAGCCCAGCCCAGGGGGGCGGAGATTCTGAGGGAGCACCTTATGGCATTGGAGGGAGAACAACACTGACTCCACCTTCAACAGACGCTTTTATCCACAAAGACTTCAATCAATCTGGCTTCCCAGGTCTCCCCCTCACACACGACACTGTGCTTACAGACGGGGGGGGGGCAGCGTGCGGACTGACATGCCCAGCTCGGGTCAGGGTGCCGATGGCGACTTGCCGTTATGGCCTGACCCTCGCCCTGCTCTGACAGCCTATGAGCGTCAAGCCAGTTTAGGCATGTGTACACAAACAGGCGTTGACAAGGCCCGGGTGTGTTTCTGCGGACGCAGCTTTGTGCGACCGGGACACACATGCTAGGGCTGCTCACGCACGAGTATACCGCTTGTGTTCTCTAACCTGACATGCCAGATGGATTGTTGTCGCAAGTCCATCTGGGGAGCCGTACATCCAAACTGTTGGTGAACGGTAGGAGATTGGATTAACCATCTGGTCGTTTTCGCTGTCGGCAAACCTAAGCCACACCCGCATAGCTATAAACGCAACGCTAATTGGAAAGTTCAGTTGCTACTCGGACACATTCAAAATGATTCCTACGCTTTCCAGACTGATTCTCGTAGTAAAATAATCTGGCAAGACTATGTTTTCTCCTCTTGCGGAGCCGTATCGGCTATTTCTGCATGCAAAAGGAATTAGCGGTCTTTTATGTGGACAATGTCGTCATGATTCCTGTGAACACAATTGGTATAATTACAAGATTTGCTGGATATAAACAGTATTTATATGCTTAGAACACGTATACAGTAAGGGAGTTTATCAAGTAATCCATTGTCGTATGTAGTGCGAGTGCGACAATGCAGAAGTATTCCTGGGCCTCAAATCGTATCATAAGCCCTGCTCGAGAGCGCTTGCTAAGAGCACAAAAAAATCTCCCATCAATGCCATAGAAGCCCCTCAGAAGCCCCGTCCGCACTCATTGGAAGCGCATTGCGATGGCTAGGACATGTGTGCGGTCTGCATCAACGTTTATCTAGCAGATGGTGAGGAGATCCATGGTGAATTTGACAAAGAGGGCATTAGCTTACAATCTCTGCCTATGCCCTTAAACGTGACTGCTCCAAACTGTGACAACTAAACAAGGAACACAGCAGCCTCACACACGTCACAATGTGTTGCTCATGGCGTCGGCACGCGTGTCCACAGCCCCAGTGAGATAGCATGTTCATTTGAAAAAGTGAGATTAATAGGCAAAAGGTTTACATATTGTTGTTCCCACGTTGGCCAACTGACTCTGCATCCCCATGTTCCAGTGTACTACTGCAAGAAAGACAGCTTTAAAAATGGATTTGAAGATTGAAGATTTAAAAATGAAATGTTTGTCAATTAGTTGTAGAAAAAATAAATAAATACGAGTTTCCATTTTAAACCTAGTTTTTAAAAATACTAAATTAAAAGAATTCCAGCTCTTAGGTGGCAAATTTTCTCCTAAGAAGTGTTCTGCTTTACTGAATGGGCTATAATGACTTTACAATGAAAAGATATGCATGTGAAATATGAATGCACTTACAGCGTTGTGTCCAGCTTCAGCAGGAAGCCCTGTTTGTCATACACTAGAGAAACACAGAAAAGCCACCCGTTAACCTACAAGGTGGTACTAGCACACAGTGGGCTGGCATGAACCCCTCATGTACCACCACACGATCAACCCAACCGCCTCATGTTACAGCCTGAGCATTGTGACAGAAACAAAAAAGCAATAGCAGAAAGAGAACAAAACGAGTTAAAAGCTCATTAAGATCAGAAAAGAAAACGGTTGTTTTGTTGAGGTACACCTATGGATGTCGACGGTCCATAGGTGCCCGGGAAAGTGTCGCGTCAGGGCCAAGCAGAAGAAGAGGATCGAGAGAGAGGGAGGAAAACCTACCTTGCTGTCCCTTAAAACAAGGAAGAGACGTTAAAAATGTGACATGACACCAGCCAGATTGCATAGCTCACGGTGCTGTGGGAGGTGGCACTGTGTTATAAGTCCACACACAACAAAACAAACACGTCACAGGTAGAAACAAAGAAACACAAAACCGTATATAAGCAGAGGAAACAAGGAGAGCATCTAGTATCCTTCCTTGGAGGGCTACTGAAGGACAGAAAAAAATTGCAAGATGTGAAGCACAAAGTGTCCGGTTAAGGGAGATGGGAGATTCCGAGCACTGCCCTGGAGGATTGTGGGGGATGGGGGGTTAAGGGAAGGGGGGGTTGTTGCCATAGCAGCCGAGACAAGGAAGTGTGTGTGTGTGTGTGTGTGTGTGTGTGTGTTTACTCCGTTAGCAAGCGGCAGCATGGTGGATGGGCTAGCTTGCGCAGCAGCAGCGGTTTGAAAGCGTGTGTAAGGCGATGCCCAGCACAGAGAGAGTGAATAACCCAGACTGCACTCAACACTGAGACTCCTGCAAGCTCTGCTGCTTGCCACCTCCAGTACCGGCCTGTGACAACAGAGGGCGCCGTTGGATCGCGGCCGGGGGTAGAGAGGTCTTGAGCAGATGTGGAACTGCCCCGCTGTGTTAATAATTGGCTGCTGCATCTGATTTGAAGCACATGTCAACGTGAATGTCTTTTTTTGTAAAAGAGGGGTCTGCGGCCTTGCTCTTTAACATCAAAGCAGCTGAAATCCACATAATAAAATTTGAGCATTAGCCTGGCAGCATGAGATTAAGCTATGCAAATGCCAAGTGAAACAGACATTACCCTCCCCAACTGCATGTTCACATGCACACACATTTAACTGCATAATACACACAATTAAGGACATACAAGATGATTACATCACCGTAGACTGAACCGCATATGGGTGACATGTTCATTAAAACACACGGTGACCATAAGAATGTGGGCAGTGTACAGGCTTGCAGGAGTCCTGACAGTGAAGCTATAGCAAAATACGACTGACAGACATACTGACACGCACGTACAAAAGATCAACGGGAATGGATCCCTTATCCCTTATAAAGGGACCCTCTCCCATCCACACACACATCGCAGAGTATCAGGAACCTTTACGAACGATGTTGCAGTAGAAGGGAGTTGAAGAAGTTGTAGGTGTACCTGAGCCTAATCGTCCCTTGGGGAGAGGAGCAATGTCTGTGCCCGGCTCTGAAACACAAAAGGTCAGTTAGCGCCGCTGCCGGAGGTTTCCCTGGGTTATGGCGGCGCCAGGGCTGACCAATAACGGTAAACCCTGAACATCAGCCACATTAACTCAGGAGAAAGAACGGAGGGAGAAAATAAAGTCATTATAAGGAATTTAAAAAACATAAAAAATTAAGAGAAAGAAATAAGTTTGAAAACAGGCACACGCTTCGATATGTGTCTGGAAATTACGCTTTAAATAGTTGAAAACAAAACACTTTGCTGATTTGAAAGTGCTACCTCCCCAGACTGACAGACAAACTGTGCTGGGGGGGAATTGTGTCGTGACACATTCGAAGAGGGTACCGTTAATAGAGCCCACAAGTTGAAACACCAGTCAGTGAGAAGGCTAAATTAAAGCAGGACACACCTGTTGCAGTTTAGCTGTGGCATTCTGAAAATAAACTGAAGGAGGTATATCATTTAGACGGAAGAGCACTCTTTTGTATAGGGTGAGGAAAAGAAAAAAAAAGAAGGAAAAAAAGATGAACAAGATATTTAGAAACAACGCAAAGGCTTAATTAACACAGGTCGATGTTCCATGACAGCACCAACGCTTCCCATTTTCCAGTCTGTCCACCACCCAACGTAAACAGCCAGTGCCTTATTAGTTGTACCTGTGGTGGGTTTCACTCTAGGGCCTTTAGTTGGCAATCTAGTTGTCACTCTAGTTGTCACTCTAGTTGTCACTCTAGTTGTCACGCTAGTTGACACGCTAGTTGGCGTGCTAGTCGGCGCGCTAGTCGGCGCGCTAGTCGGCGCGCTAGTCGGCGCGCTAGTCGGCGCGCTAGTTGGCACTACGACTGTAGGTTCTGCACATCTCTCTGAAAACAAAAGGCTGGTGGTTAGAACAGAGCTCTCCAGGTCACCATTATCAGGCCGGGCAGGAAGAGCAGCACATGCAGGGTCAGAGGTGACGGCACAGATAACATAGAAGCCACACTGCGACAAACGAGACAGAGACATTGGCAGCCGGTGCGAGGTGCGGAGTATAATCTGGTGAAGAGCAGGCAGGGTTCCCTCTATAAACGGATGTGTTCACCACAATCACAACACGACAGCCGCTACTTTCGACAGGGCTGCAACAAAGCGCTCTGCTTGAGAAATTCTGGAGATGCGTGGCAGTTTCCACTTTTCTTTCCTCCTCGCGACACAGCAAAGGTTTTAGGTTCACATTAAAAACCAGCGAGGGTAACAGATAGGCAACTAAATAATTCTTGTGTTGCCTATCTAAATCATCAGATAGCAGCAGGGGCCTGAACGACAAGATGCTGATGACACGGCACAGTTGACCAAGACGAACTCCTGCTCTTAAAAATAAACACTTCATTATTTCTGCTATTATCTTTGAAGATGAAGCATTAATGATATATGGGTGACGTGTGTCAATCCTCTCCGGGAACCATCACCTTATCGTGGTAGAAAGGTTTGTGTGTCTCTATTATCCTGAGAGCTGTGTTGAGCCTTGTGCTCCTGGTAGGGTCCCCCAAGTCAAAGTGGTCCCAGGGGAGGGGCCAGACAAGACCCTGCATGAAAAATCAAGTAAGAGGAAAAGTTACCCTGCCCGGAGGAAGCCTGGGGCTCTCATCTGGAGCCAGGCCCAGAGGAAGGGCTCGCTGGCGAGCACCTGGTGACTGGGTTTGCCACAGAGCATAGCCAGGCACAGCCTGAAGAAGCAAGGTGGCTCCCTCCTCCTCTCCCATCCCATGGGCCCACCACTCGTGGGAGGAACCATAGGGGTCGGTGTGCAGCCACATGGGTGGCAGTGAAGGTCAGAGACCTCGACAGACCAGACCCGGGCAGCAGCGGCTGGTTCTGGGGACGTGGAACGTCACTTCACTGTGGGGGAAGGAGCCAGAACTTGTGCAGGAGGTGAAGCGCTACCATTTAGATAGGGCTACCTCTATGCACAGTCTTGGTTCTGGAACCGTACTCCTGGATAGGGGATGAACACTATTCTACTCTGGAGTAGGGTTGGGCCAATAGACGATGCCATCGTCCATCTACGATGGTTGACTGGCCCAGGGGGATTGATGAGATCCAGCCAGAAATACTGAAAGCTCTGTGTGTGGATGGGTTGTCTTAAATGACACGCCTCAACCTCGTACTTCTCAGCCTCCCTGGTAAAGTCTACTCGAAGGTGCAGGAAAGGAGGATTAGGCCAATAGTCGAACCTCAGATTGAGGGAGAACAATGCAGTTTCCATCATGGTCGTGATACAACGGACCAGCTCTTTACTCTTGCAAGGATCCTGGAGGGGGCCTGGGAGCATGCCCTTCCTGTCTAAAGCGACAGTTGTGTACGGATTCTCTGCAGTAAGTCGCAACATCTGAGGTCATGGTTATTTATGGCACGGAAGTACACACACACCAAGGCACATTTACACACCAAGCCCTTCCGGGGACTAATTTGCCATTTTTTGACACTATTTTGCCTCTCCGTGAACCATCGACAATTTCAAACTTCCGTTGGCGTAACTGTTATTTCCATGGCTCTGGTTTGGAGGTTTCCCAACTGCAGCCAGTAAGGTTAACAAGCAGGATATAATGAAGAAGTAGTAGTA